>ML282431.1:1347-11484 GCA_005239495.1 Nicotiana undulata | reverse complement strand
TTTCACAAGAGCTTCAAGAAGAGTGAATTGAATTAGCCGCGGGTGACTGAACTGCAGGGATTTATATTGTTGAGCCGGGTGAGCTACCTTAACGACAGCCTGGTATTCCTTATTATTGATAGCAGAGGAAAGAGAACTCCGCCTTCTCCTTCGGTGGATTAGATTAGTTAGAGGACTTCCTTTAGATCTAAGACTAGGGATCTAAGGAATTGGTGGGAAATCCAGAAAAGCGAAAATCCCACTCTTAGAACATTGTTGAAAGAGGAGAGCCGGTCTTGCACACTAAGTCATGAGTGAACCTAGGCTCTACCCGAGGCCCTCGAGACCTCAACCAAACATGCCAACACCTCCCAAAACCTCATTCAAACTTAGTCGAGCCTTCGAAACACCCAAAACAATGCAAAAACACCAAATTCACCTCAGATTCAAGCCTATGAACTTTGAAACTTTCAAATTTCGCCAAAAATGCCGAAACCACCCAAACACGTCTGATTGACTTTAAAATTTGCACACACATCCAAAATGACCTTACGAACATGTTCCAACTTCCGGAATTCCATTCCGACCCTGATAGCTAATTTTCCACTGCCGACCGGAAATCGCCAAAAACTCAATTTCGTCAATTCAAGCCTAATTCTACTCCGGACCACACATTCACATTTCGAACACACTCTTAAGTCCCAAATCACCTAAAAAAGCTATCCGAGCTATAAAATCTACATTCCGAGGTCGTTTACCTCTAAGTCAACTCCCGGTTGACTTTTCCAACTATTAAGCTCATTTAAGAGACTAAGTGCCTCAATTCTCACCACGACCACTCTGAGCCCGAACCAACCGACCCAACACATCATAATTAGGTTAAATAACACATGAAGAAGCTGAAACAGAGGAAACGAGGCAAATATCATGGAACGAACGACCGAGTCGTTACAATGGATGCCGGGGAATATGATTCCAAGCCATTCAGATTAGCTAGAATTGATATTCCAAAGTCATTCTTTACCGAGCTTGTGGACCCTACCTATGATCTTGCGGATGAAGTAAGTTATTAAGTTTATTTTTTGAACTAGTTTTGAATTGTATTTCCTAAAACTTTAGCCTTATGTTTGTTTTAAAGTTTTTGTACTGTAATTTGGTAAACTTCAGACTTATGCATGCTTAAGTTTTTTAGTTCATTTGCTAAAACTTCATACTAAAAGATACTGAAGTTTTTGTCCTGCATACTGTAGTTTAGCAATGAGTTTTTCCCTAAACACTTCAGACTAAAAATGCTGAAGTTGTTTAGTTCATTTGCTAAAACTTCAAACTACACATGCAGAAGTTATCGTCATGCAATCTCTAGTTTTGTAATGAGTTTTTTTCTAAACTTTAAATCAAACATGCCGAAGTTTTTTAGTTTATTTCCTAACACTTCATACTTATGTATGCTGAGTTTTTTAGTTCATTACTTAAACTTATTTCTTACTCTGGATTACATTGTGGTTAAGTTCACATGTTTTCTTTTGTTGTTGTTCATTTGCAGCATATTGAAGTGGGCATATATTTCTTGCACAAAAAATATTTCTATCACCTTCCAAGTTATCCAAAATCAAAATGTTGAGTAACAAATTTACTTTTTGATCAGCATATAACTAAGTTGGCTAGTGGTCATCCTTCAGATAAACATAAGGAGAAAATTAGAATTAGGAAGGAAAAGAGAATGGAGGAAAAAAGGAAAATGGAAGATAAAAAGAGCAAATCAAAGAGAAAGCGGGTTGTCGAAAAATAGGTGATTGAGGAAGTTGTGGATTATGAAGAAGAAGTGGAAATTGAGGAACTTACCGAGTTTACCTAGTTTATTGAAGAATCAAATATTGAAAAGGTGTCCAACTACGTAAGAGGCATTGACCTTTCATGTGGTATCTCATGGGCATTTGCTGATTTTTTTTTTCATTTCGACTTAAGCCAAGTGCTGGCCAGTCATCTACGCACTACTTTCTTGGAATTCTGCACTTTCAAAACAAAACTATATATGTGTATGATTCCTTAAGAAATTCACCATATGAGTGTGCGATTGAACATGTCCAAAATTATGCCCGGTTGATCCCACACTTCCTCAAATGCTTGAATTTTGCCACACACAATGAAACTTATTGGGAAAATTTTGTGTGAAGTTTTACGATTAAGTGGGTGAACACACCCCTACAGGAGAACAAGTACGTGCTTGGCATATGTTTACCATACATCTTATCTTATCGTTTTTCTTTTGTGTTATTGTGTTAACTGATTTTCAATTTTTTTCACGTTCTTTTTGTAGTGTTGATTGTGGTATATTGTCACGACCCAAAATCTAACCAAGGTCGTGATGGCGCTTATCGTGTTACAAGGCAAGCCTATTTCCCAAAATATTACTACTAAATCGATTATAAGAATTTAATAAAACAATACCAACATTTGAGATTTTCATAAACTAAATCAACTCTAAATATAATTAATATTAAAATACGGAAGCTAGACCCAAACATCGGGGTGTCACTAAGTCATGAGCGTCTAAAACTATGAACTAAGATATATAAATGTCTAACTGTCCAAAAGAAGAAATGACAAAAGGAGTAACAAGGTCCTGTGAACGCTAGCAGCTACCTTGAAATCACCACAGATAGCCAGCCTGAACTCAACAGTCGCCACGCTCTAACTCACCTGGATCTGTACATAAAGTGCAGGGTGTAGTATGAGTACAACCGACTCAGTAGTAACAGAAATAACTAAGAAACTGAGTAGTAGTGAAGAGCTAAGTAAAACAGTCCAATTACTTATTTTCACAATTTAAAAGTAACATGAATAAACATGTAATTTCCTTAACTCAGTAAATGACACAAAAAAATTTAACAGATAAATGCAGCAACAACAAAAGTAAATGCAACCTCACAACAATACCACTCAATCTCTCATCACTCGCACTCAGCACTAAACACTCAACACTCAATACACTCAACATTCTGTGCTCACTAGGGGAGTCTACAGACTCCAGAGGGGCTCCCAAAGCCCAAGCGCTAAGCACGGACAACTCATGTGCCATAATATCAATACCTGGATCCGCACGGTCAGCTCACGTGCTACACGGACAACTCACGCGCTATGGTATAAATACCTAGACCTGCACGGTCAACTCACGTGCTACGCGGATAACTCACGCGCTGTGGTATCAATATCCTCACAACCAGGCCATCATATCAATACCTGGATCCGCACGATCAACTCACGTGCTACACGGACTACTCACGCGCTATGGTATCAATACCTGGACCTGCACGGTCAACTCACATGCTACGCGGACAACTCACGCGCTATAGTATTAATATCCTCACAACCAGTCCCTTGGCCTCACTCAATCATGTACCTCACTAGCCTCACCATCATCAATAAATAAGGGGACACAACCCACATCAAGTATCACAAAATATTAGCAAATAATAGAGACTGAGGTAAACATGTACAATAATTTCTATGACTGAGTACAAATAATGTAAGCATGAATAAAGCCTAAGAATGATCTCTAACATGAAGTCATACAAGTTCAACAACAAGTAACTACATAAACACTGATGATGGCCATGAGGCCTCATGGGACGGACCAAGTCTCCATCCCTCGAGGTATACACCCACACGCCCGTCACCTAGCGTGGCACCTCCAAACAGTCACACGATATCAAATTCTCTAGGTTTATACACTCAAATCCAGAGTAAATTGTTACTTACCTTAACAGCGTAAAATCCTACTTCAAGATGCCCTCGTCTTTGGACTCGTTCTCCAAAAGCTCAAAATCTATCCATAATCAGAATAATACTACTCCTTCTGTTCCAGTTTATGTGAACCTATTTCCTTTTTGGTCCGTTCAAAAAATCATGGCCCCTTTTCTAAATTTGGAATTTTTTTAGCTTAAACTTACAATTCTACCCTTAATTAGAAGCTTTTATAACCACACAAATACTCTGGGCCCCTTTTTGACTTGTTTAGGACCACGAATTCAATATGTCTTCATTTTTTCTTAAACTTCGTGCCTAGTCAAACAGGTTCATATAAATTGGAATGGAGGAAGTATTATTAACATGGCTAGATAATTGAATTCCACAAGAAAAACTACAAAATAGACCAAAAATCCGAAACCGACAAAAACCCGACCCCCGATCCCACATGTCGAGTTCAGTAAAAAATGGCAGAATCAGAACCCTCGTCCTCTCCCGAGTCAAGTCATATAAAATTTATCAAAATCGGACTCCGTTTGGTCCCTCAAATCCCTACATAAAACTCTCCAAACCCGAGTAGATAACACTTACCACAATCCTTATAGTGAAAATCGCCTCCAAAATCGCCCAACTCCGAGCTCCCCAACTCAAAATATGACCGAATGAACAAACCCTTATTTTATATTTTTTTCCTGCCAGCTATTCTGTCTCGTTTCTCATGCCAAACGATCTCAAAACTCGCCTTTTATGCCTCCAATGGATTCTTTGTGAAATTCTAGTCAAGTTAGGTGTTTGAATCACTCAATTTGACCTTATAATGAATGAGATATGTAGTTTTTAATATTTGCAAATAATGCAGATTTTTAAACACGGCGTCAGTGATAATTTCGTAATTAATTTGAAAAATCTGGCAATCTTAGTAAAATGACCATAAAGTCCTCATACGATGTCCAAATTCGACGATTCTTTTTGCTACGGGTCCGTAATTACGATATAGATCTAATGCTTCAATCAAAAAGGAAATCAGAGCTCATTTGTTCAATAGATATCATTTATGCTTGAAGAAACGAAGTCGAAACATAAGAAAAACGAGCGCAACACAACCCAAACATATTCGAAACTCATCCGAGGCTCTCGAGACCTCAACCAATAATTCCAACAAGTCATATATCACTACCCGAACTCAGTTGAACCTCCGTAACACCCAAAACAACACCAAAACACAAAATCAACCTCGAATTCAAGCCTAAGAACTTCTAAACTTCCAACTTTCGTCAATTCAAGCCTAATTCTATCACGGACCTCCAAATTACATTCCAGACACACTCTTAAGTCTAAAATCACCCAATGAGTTCGTTTATTCATAAGTCAACTTCTGGTTGACTTTTCTAACTTAGCTTTCTAACTAAGAGACTAAGTGATCATTTCACTCCAAAACTACTCTGAACCCAAACCTACCAACTCGATACAACTCAACACAGTTGAACAACACATAAAGAAACATAAATGGGGGAAAGGGGGATATAACTCTTAGAACGAACGACTGGGTCGTTACATCCTCCCCCTTTTAAACAAACGTTCGTCCTCGAACGAGTCTGAAAACAAAACATACCTGAAATCACAACATCTTCCCAACACAACCAATAACTGGTAATAAACCTCTTATCGAACAGAGCTTCGTTCTAACACCTCAAGAAAATCCTTCTCGTCACATTCAAATCATATGAACTCATCTCGCGGTCACAACATACTCATCACGTATCCATCCAGCCACTATTTCCACTATTGGGGACACTACCGAACATATAGGTCCACAAGCACGTGCTCACACAATCAACACCTCAATGCTCAATCTACAGTCAAAACTCGACCTCAAGTCCTCCAGACCGGACCAACATTAACACACATAAATCATATCTCGCATCTCATCCAGGGAATCACAATCCGTGGATGCAAATCTGATACCGAGAGCTCATGTGTGCATACGAATGCGTGGAAGGAGTTCAAAGAGTTACACTTCAAGCTGAATTAATACCGCACGATAAGAATCCAAGAATGTGAAATTTCCTAAAGATTCTACAACCTCTCGAAGATAAGTACAGACATATCCGTACCGATCTGCAAGACTCTACTAAACCCGCTCATGACTCGTGAGACTTATGTAACCTAGTGCTTTCAAACCAACTTGTCACGACCCAAAATCTAACCATGGTCGTGAAGACGCCTATCGTGTTACAAGGCAAGCATTTCCCAAAATATTACTACTAAATCGATTATAAAAATTTAATAAAACAATACCAACATATAAATTTTTCATAAACTAAATCAACTCTAAATATAATTAATATTAAAATATGGAAGCTAGCCCCAAACATCGGGGTGTCACTAAGTCATGAGCGTCTAAAACTATGAACTAAGATATATAGATGTCTAACTGCCCAAAGAAGAAATGATAAAAGGAGTAACAAGGTCCTGCGGACGCTAGCAGCTACCTTGCAATCTCCACAGATAGCCGGCATGAACTCAATAGTCGCCACGCTCTAACTAACCTGGATCTGCACATAAAGTGCAGGGTGTAGTATGAGTACAACTGAATCAGTAGTAACAGAAATAACTAAGAAACTGAGTAGTAGTGACGACCTAAGTAAGACAATCCAATTACTTATTTTCACAATTTAAAAGTAACAGGAATAAACAGGTAATTTCCATAACTCAGTAAATGTCACAAAGAAAATTAACAGATAAGTGCAGCAACAACAAAAGTAAATGCAACCTCAAAACAATACCACTCCATCACTCATCACTCGCACTCAGCACTAAACACTCAACACTCAATACACTCAATACTCTGCGCTCACTAGAGGTGTGTACAGACTCCGGAGGGGCTCCCAAAGCCCAAGCGCTAAGCACGGACAACTCACGTGCCATAATATAAATACCTGGATCCGCACGGTCAGCTCACGTGCTACGCGGACAACTCACGCGCTATGGTATAAATACTTGGACCAGCACGATCAAATAACATGCTACGCGGACAACTCACACGCTATGGTATCAATATCCTCACAACCAGGCCATCATATCAATACCTGGATCCGTACGGTCAACTCACGTGCTACGCCGACTACTTACGCGCTATGGTATCAATACCTGGACCCGCACAGTCAACTTACGCGCTATGGTATTAAGATCCTCACAACCAGTCCCTCGGCCTCACTCAATCATGTACCTCACTAGCCTCACCGTCATTAACAAATAAGGGGACACAACTCACGTCAAGTATCACAACATATTAGCAAATAATAGAGAATGGAGTATACATGTACAATAATTTATATGACTGAGTACAAATAATGTGATCATGAATAAAGCCTAAGAATGATCACTAACATGAAGGCAGACAAGTTCAACAACAAGTAACTACGTAAACACAGATGATGGCCATGAGGCCTCATGGGACGGATCAAGTCTCCATCCCTCGAGGTATACACCCACACGCTCGTCACCCAGCGTGGGTATCACCTTCAAACAGTCACACGATATAAAAATTCTCTAGGTTTATACCCTCAAAGCCAGAGTTAAATTTTTTACTTACCTTAACAGCGTAAAATCCTACTCCGGGATGCCCTCATCTCTGGACTCATTCTCCAAAAGCTCTGAATCTATCCATAATAAGAATAATATTATTATTAACATGGCTAGAGAATCGAATTCCACATAAAAACTACAAAAATAGACCAAAAATCCGAAACCGGCCAAAACCCGGCCCCCAGGCCCACGTCTCAAATTCAGAAAAAATGACAGAATCAAAACCCTTGTCCTCTCCCGATTCAAACCATATAAAATTTATCAAAATCGGACTCCGTTTGGTCCCTCAAATCCCTACCTAAAACTCTCCAAAACTCTAGCCCTAACTCCCTCAATTTCACTTTGAAATCATCGATCAAATCTAAAAAAACGAAGATGGATTCATGAAATATAACCAAAACCGAGTAGAGAACACTTACCACAATCCTTATGGTGAAAATCGCCTCCAAAATTGCCCAAATCCGAGCTCCCCAACTGAAAATATGACCGAATGAACAAACCTTTATTTTATATTTTTTTTCCTGTTACCTATTCTGCGTCGTTTCTCATGCCAAACGATCTCAAAAATCACTTCCAATGGATTCCTTGTGAAATTCTAGTCAAGATAGGCTTTTGAATCACTCAATTTGACCTTATAATGAATGAGATATGTAATTTTTAATATTTGCAAATAGTGCAGATTTTTAAATACGGCGTCAGTGACAATTTCGTAATTAATTTGAAAAATCTGGCAACCTTAGTAAAATGATCATAAAATCCTCATACGATATCTAAATTCGATGATACTTTTTGCTACGGGTCCATAGTTACGATACAGATCTAATGCTTCAATCAAAAAGGAAATCAGAGCTCATTTGTTCAATATGATATTATTTATGCTTGAAGAAACGAAGTCGAAACATAAGAAAAATGAGCGCAACACAACCCAAACATATTCGAAACTCACCCGAGGCCCTCGGAACCTCAACCAATAATTCCAAAAAGTCATATATCACTACCCGAACTTAGTTGAACCTACGGAACACCCAAAACAATACCAAAACATAAAATCAACCTCGTATTCAACCCTAAGAACTTCTAAACTTCCAACTTTCGCCAATTCATGCCTAATTCTATCACATACTTCAAAATTCCATTCCGGATACACTCCTAAGTGTAAAATCATCCAATGAGTTCGCTTAGTCATAAGTCAACTTCTGGTTGACTTTTCTAACTTAGATTTCTAACTAAGAGACTAAGTGATCATTTCACTCCAAAACTACTCTGAATCCAAACCTACCAACTCGATACAACTCAACACAACTGAACAACACATAAAGAAACAAAATGGGAAAACAGGGTTATAACTCTCAGAATGAACGACCGGGTCGTTACATATATTTGCTCTTAAGTTCCATGAGATGCGGTTGAAGCAAGATGATGTAGTCAAATTCAAACAAAGTGATGCGTTGGCATTCGGGAGAGAATTGGCTACGAATCTTTGAGTTCATGGAAAGTTGTGATGACCCAAAAGGTCATCTTACATAATTTAAGCTATATCTGTGTTTCGAGGCTCCGAGAGCCTCCGTTAGTCTCACCTCGTTATGCGTGCGCAGCCCAGGCGTGTAGCCGGGAAGCTATTATGTGAGAAGTTGATGAAAATGAGTTTTGATAATTAATGAATGAATATAGTTGACTTTGGTCAACATTTCTGGTAAATGGACTCGGACCCATGATTCGACGGTTCCGGAGGGTCTGTAGGAAAATATGGGACTTGGGCATATGCTCGGAATCGAATTCCGAGGTCCCAAGCCCGAGAAATGAATTTTTAAAGAAAATTGTTTTCTGAAAATAATAAAGGACTTTGAAAATGAATAATTATGTGAAAACCGTGTTGCCGGGCCCGTATTATGGTTTCGGAGCCCAGAACAGGTTTATTATATGTTATGTGACTTATCTGTGAAATTTGGTGTAAAACGGACTTGAAATGACGTGATTCGGATTAAAAATGGGAAATTTAGAAGTTTATGAAGTTTAAGAAATTTCTAAGAGTTTTGAGGTTTAATTCCGTGTTTTTGATGATATTTTGATGATTTAAAAGCTTGAACAAGTCCGTAGGATGTATTGGGAGACGTGTGTGTTTTTGGTTTTGAGACCCGAGGGCTCGGGTGAGTTTCGGGTGGCTAACGGGATGGTTTCAAGTTAGAAAATCTGGTGTAATTGCATTTTGCTGGTGTCTGGTGTTTCCTTCACTGCGATCGCAGCTATTGATTCGCGATCGCATAGGCTTAATTGGGGGAAACAAATTGTTGTTCTCTGCGATCGCACGTTTACCTCCGCGATCGCAGACTTATGCCCAGATGCTCTCCGCGATCGCATTCCTCTTTTCGCGATCGCATAGCGTGTCAGTGGAGTCAGGTGGGGGCTGGGTAGTATCTCTCTGTGATCGCAATTGCTTTGTCTGCGATCGCAGACGCCTGGTCCGTTCCCCTTCCGCGATCGCATTTCCCCTTCTGCGATCGCATAGTAGCACAACTTCAAGCTCTGCAATCGCAGAGGACAAAATCGCCCAGTTATTTTATAATTCCAAAACAAAACCTTATACGAGATTTTGTCATTCTTCAGCCCTTCCTTCTTCCTCAAACCTCCATAACCGAGAATCAAGCTCCCCAACCTCCATAACTCCATAGGTAAGTGCTCTTGATCTCGTTTCCTCTTAATTCATTCAGTTAATCACTAAATTCTAGGCCTAAAAACATGGAAACTAAGGTAGAAATTCAGGGAAATGGGTAGAACCTAGGTTTTTGGATTTTTGGGTGATTCAACCCCAATTTGGGGTCGAAT
>ML282430.1:0-79668 GCA_005239495.1 Nicotiana undulata | reverse complement strand
TCATTTTGCATTGCATACAGGGATTGCGGGCATAGATGAGCCTTTCCCTCATTCTGCGTTGCATACATAGGGATTGCGGGCATAGACCTGAGCCTTTCCATCGTACTGCATTGCATATAGGGATTGCGGGCATAAACCTGAGCCTTTCCCTCATTCTGCATTGCATACATAAGGATTGCGGGCAGAGACTTAAGCCTTTCCCTCATACTGCATTGCATACAGGGATTGCGGGCAGAGACCTGAGCCTTTCCCTCATACTGCATTGCATACAGGGATTGCGGGCATAGACCTGAGCCTTTCCCTCATTCTGCGTTGCATACATAGGGATTGCGGGCATAGACCTGAGCCTTTCCCTCATACTCCATTGCATTGCACCTTTACTTTATTACAGAGCTTTATATATGATGCGTTGATCTTATATTTAGTTATATTGTTCTTGATAGTCTTTACTCATCATTTTTCTTGATTATCACCTGTTTTATTTACTTACTTACTATATCTGTCATTTTGCAAATCTCAGTAGGGCCTCTACCAGACCTCGTCACTACTTGAATGGGGTTAGGCTTGACATTTACTGAGTACCGAATGTGGAGTACTCACGCCCTTCTGCGCATGTCTTCCCCATGTGCAGATCCACGTCCTAGTACGCGGTATCTCAGCTAGCCAGCAGCAGTAGTATCAGGAGACTCGAGGTATAATCTGCAACGTCCGCAGATCTCTGAGTCCCATTCTTATCTTGATGTAGTAGAACTTGTAGATTAAACTATACGGTCTTCTCTTTTCCAGATGTACATATTGAGCCGTAGTTAGCTTGTGATGTATTGTGATATTCCAGGTTCTGGGTAAAGTAAATTGTTAATGCCGAGCAGCATCGACTTTATTATGATTTATCTCATTTATTGCTATTCTACCTGTTTTATCTTAACTTTGCGTACGGAATAACCTTACCTAGTCGTCTAGACTAGGTGCCATCACGAGACCCAGTCGGAGGGAGAATTGGGTCATGCCAGGGGATGCATTTGGAGTTAGAGGGTTCAATATGTTGGTTAGCCAGGCCTGGTTCACAAAGTTGTTCATGGCAAGCCAAATTTAACGAGGCTGCTTGGCCGAGCATGCCCCTCTCCATCCATGATTGAAGTTTGTGGTTCATGGGTAGTGGGGTTGTGGAGTAAATAAGTAGGTTGTTTGGAGGTGGATTGGAAGGTGTAATTTCCATTGAGTGGGGATTCTGACGAGGGATTCTTAGTAATTGTGTTCTTCTTTGTCGAAGTAATGGTAGATGAGGCATCGGTTTCGAGTTTGCTAGATATAAGCTTTTGTTGTGTAAGTAGCACTTGATTGTGAAGATCTTTTGGAGTTGTTTCGAAAGATTTAGTATCTATTTGCATGGGAGATGATTGGGGTTGCATGTTGTTTATAATGGTTTTAGGATTAGGGATAATAATGATTCCCCTATGAGGATGTGGATTTTTTTGGATTTCATCCGAGTATACCGGTGGTTTGGGTATCAAACTATAGACAGGGGTAATGTTGGATTGATCCGCCTTTGCCATTTATTTTTGGGAGATTTTTGTTCTCTCTTTAGACGCCATGTGTGTGCATGCATTGTCCATGCAATCAAAATTTTTTCATAGTAATTAACAATGGTATAGTAATACTACCATTACTATTTGAGTTGTTTTGAGTCTGGCCAATTATAACATTTGTATTAAGGAAATTGAATTTGTTTTCTAGTTGTAAAATAGGTGTTTTGTCTTTTGTGCCTACGTGGATGTTGTTGTCCGTTTTCCCTTTGTAGATGAATTTTTGCATGGTATTATTCCTAGAGTTCCTGTTGGTAGAATTCTTTGTTATCAAATCGTTTGTTTCTTCCTTGTTATAGGAAACATTGTTCACTTGAAGGTTTTTATTGCTTATTAGACGATTTCATCTTTTTGAGAAGGAAACAATGTTCCATTTTTCTTCTTCTATCCCAGATTAGTTTTTGTATTATTAATACTTTGAGTTAGAACATTGTTACTTTGATTATCATAAGGCAGATGGTTGCAATTAGTATGGATATGACCTAGTTTGCCGCAAATTGTGCATAGGAAATTTCCCCCCTTATAGTGTGTAAGTTGTTTGTGCTTTCCTATAGTGATGGAAGATTTAACCGGATAATCTAGGGGAATTTCTACGCAAAGCGTTGCATATCTTCCTCTTAAGGTTGAGGAGGTGCAGGCATCTGTTTTAAGCAATTTCCCTATTTTATTGTCTATCTTAGTCAGGATATGGATATCATAGAATTCAGTGGGGAGGTTTGGTAATCTTAACCATATTGCTGAGATATTTAGTTTCTCCTTCGTTGCAACAAAGTTAGGGACCCATTTTTTAACGGAAAGGAAATGCACGTTGATGAACCAAGGCCCTTGATGAAGGGCTTTAGTCATGATGTTTTCTTGAGTAAATTTAACTATAAAAAAGTCATTACCTAGATCGATTAATGGAAAAATCTCCGTAGGTTTCCAAAGATCTTGCATTCTTCTTTTTAAGTATTGATGAAGGATACACTTACCAAATAATTTGATAATTACGGAGAATTTCCAAGGATCATATATACGTTGAAGATCTTCCGGTGACAGTGTAACTGCTTGATCATCATTTTCTTCTTCTGATTGCTCCATGGGCAGTAGCGCGTCCTTGTTGTCTTCCATTGCATTTGTGAGGATTGATTTACCTTGATCTTGGATGAAGATGTGTGGATCTTGGGAAATGAGTTTTTCCTTGTATGAGATAGCCTTTGCCTCTTCGTTTTGTCCGCTTGTGTTTGCTTTTTGATCAGGAGGTTCAGGAGGTTTTGGAGGAATAGAGTCTTCCATTAATGATGATTTTATTACTAGTTTAGACATACTTTAACAGAAGATGTCACGACCGAAAATCCACCTAGAGGTCGTGACTGCGTCTAACGTTGAACCCGCTAGACAAGCCAACGTGTACAATTAAACTAACTTGATAACACAGAACTAACAAAATTAACTAGAATTAGTTTGTAATTTTGAACAACGGAAATAGATAAATTTCAAAGCCGAGTGAAGAGAATGAAATCCAATACATCGCATAAGCCCCAAAACCGGGAGTCACAAACTCACGAACTTTCTATAGGAGCTAAATACATAGTCTGAAAGAAAAGTACATAATCCGTCTCAGAAATACTAGAAGAAATACAAGACAGAGTAAGGAGCTAGTGATAGAAGAGACGCCAAGGCCCACGAACGTCAGCGGTCTACCTTGAAATCTCTGAGGTGGACTGAAGGATACTCCCTCAACGATGTCCACTGGGTCCGGCCACAGGATCTTCACAACATAAAGAAGTGCAGTGTAGCATCAGTACAACCGACCCCATGTACTGAGTAAGTGCCGAGCCTAACCTCGGCCGAAGTAGTGGCGAGGCTAGACTTGACAACAACCGATAACCTGTCCTATTCTATAACACATAACATGGATAAGAACATGAAATATCAGATAAGCATGGGGTACGGGGGCAGATAATGGGATAACAGGGGAGATAAAACAGCCAATTAAGCCTATAGAGGTAACCAAGAAATGCAATTTAACAAAGATGTTAATGTAACCGGTATAAATTCCAAAACTGCAAATAACGGCACGGCATCACCCTTCGTGCTTTTACTCTTTTCCTCACAATGCGATGTACAATATAAAATGATATGAATCATGGCATGGCATCACCCTTCGTGCTTTTACTCTCTTCCTCATTATGCAATATATGATGTAATCAATATCAATCATGGCACGACATCACCCTTCGTGCTTTTACTCTCTTCCTCACTATGCAATATACGATGTAATCAATGTATATTATGGCACGACATCACCCTTCATGCTTTACACTGTTCCTCACCATAACAATGACAATTATCACAATGGCAAAGGATGCAGCATAGTGGAAACACAAGTCATAATCACCCGTCAAGGGGAATACTAGTAGTCAATATCAATAACAATTTTCCGGCAAAGGTCTTAGCTATAACCACTCTTTTCAGATATATCCTTTACAATTGGGCTCCCAATCGAACCATTCACATCACAAGTTTATCAGCAAGGATTTTCAACAACAATCAACTTCCAAGTAGAGGCAATTTCACAATATAATAAATATGGAAGTAATCACAAGAATTTCATCAAACATAGACTCACGGGCATGCTTTACACACAATGCATAGGTACTCATCACCTCACCTATGCATTGAACATGATAAACATATAGCACACAATACCTATTCCCTCACCAAAGCTAGGCAAGACACTTACCTCGGGTCCAAGAATAACAACTCAAGCCTCTAATACCGCCTTTCCTTTTGAATTCAACTCTGAAACGACAATATCTAGACATAATTAACTTATTCACATCAATAATGACTCATTAATACAATCCCATAGCCTAAATATACAATTTCTAGCATTCTTCCAAAAATACCAAAATTCGACCCCGGGCCCGCTTGGTCCAAACACGAGGCTCGGACTAAAACCCGATTACCCATACCCCCACGAGTTCCATTATATAATTTGTTTTGAAATCCGACCCCAAATAGAGGTTGAATTACCCAAAATCCCATAAACCCTAACTCTACCCAAAACCCCTAATTTCTACTTCGATTTTAGGAATTTAGGCCTAGATTCTAGTGGTTGTTGAAGAAAAATGGAAGAAAATAGAGTTGGAATCACTTACCTATGGAGCTATGATGATGGAAATCTTCAAAATCGCCTAAGAGGAAGTGGGGAAGAAGTTTGAGAAGAAGTGGGTTAAATCCCGTAATGTTTCTGTTTTTGACATTTAAAACATTACTGGGCAAAATTGCCCTTCGCGTTCGCAGGCCACTGGCCGCTTTCGCGAAGGGTTAGAAACTGGGACCTACGCGTTCGCGGTGCCAGGGCCGCGTTCGCGGTGCCAGGGCCGCGTTCGCGAAGGTCAGACTTCCTAGGCTTTCGCCTTCGCGGGCCTACACCCGCGTTCACGAAGAACAAATCTACCCTGCCCCCAGACCTCACCCTAAGCCTACGCGTTCGCACCCCTGGGGACGCTTTCGCGTAGAAGCACTGCTCCAGTGCTCCGCGTTCGCGTCTCCCTCTACGCGTTCGCGTAGAGTAAAACCCAGGCCACCATAATTTTCTCTTCACGTTCGCGAGCCCTTGGCTGCGTTCGTGAAGGGTATTACACCAGACACCAGCAAACCATCAAAAACACCAGATTTTTCCACTTTGCACAGCCCGTTAA
Source organism: Nicotiana undulata (assembly GCA_005239495.1). NCBI lineage: Eukaryota > Viridiplantae > Streptophyta > Magnoliopsida > Solanales > Solanaceae > Nicotiana > Nicotiana undulata. The sequence goes on along the minus strand of ML282430.1, from coordinate 74,396 downwards.
CTACACGAAACTCACCCGAGCCCTTGGGTCTCAAAAACCAAAAACACACACGACTCCCAAATCATCCTACGGACTTATTTAAGCATTGAAATCACAATATATCATCAAAATCAATGAATTAAACCTCAAAACTCATAGATTTTTCTCAAAACTTCATAAGGTTCAATTATTCCGATTTTGATCCGAAACACGTCATTTCAAGTCCGTTTACACCAAATTTCACAGATAGCTCACATAACATATATTAAACATGTTCCCGGCTCCGGAACCATAATACGGCCCGGTAACACGGTTTTCACATGAATATTCATTTTCAAAAACCTTTATATTTTTCAGAAAATAATTTTCTTTAAAAATTTATTTCTCGGGCTTGGGACCTCGGAATTCGATTCCGGGCATACGCCCAAGTCCAATATTTTCCTACGGACCCTCCGGGACTGTCAAATCACGGGTCCGGGTCCGTTTACCAAAAATATTGACCAAAGTCAACTTTAATCAATTAATTATTAGAAATTTCATTTTTCATCAAGTTTTCACATAAAAGCTTCCCGGCTACCTGCCCGGGCTGCGCATGCATATCGAAGTGAGATTAACGGAGGCTTTCAGGGCCTCGAAACACAGACTTAACAAAATTTATACAGGATGACCTTTTGGATCATAACAGAAGATGAGATAGTAAAATTTAGTGTGGAGTAGAGAGGTCAGAGCTTCTCTCACTAAAACTTCGAGTTTTGTTTACGTTTCGAGTTTTGTTTACGTTTATCTAGTGTTTGCCAACGAGAGAACACAACTACCGGTTGAACTAATAAAAATAACTCTTCTGGATTTACATCCCGTTTGCCTTTAATATCAAACATATTCAAAAAGTAAATTTCTCATAGAATTACCAGTCACAACTAAGAAGGAGCTCGAAATGAGATTAAATGAAACGTTAACTAATAAATCATAAGATACATGGAAAAAATGTTATCGATATTAATTGTGAGAGATGCTTTCATCTAGACTAGAGTATATTTCAAAGTTGCAACAATTCCAGAAAGCAGCTCGTAACTAAGTCAAGTGAAAACTAAAGATGAGATCCTTGTTTTCTTCACTTTCATTGATTTGTCAAATAACAATTTTGTAAATGAGATGACTGGTCATCCAATGAACAAGTTAGGTGGGAATATATGTCCCTGGAAAACTTGCTAACCCCATATTTCTGGCTGGAATAACTTCACGAGGCAACCAATTTCAAACCTTTGAATGATTTTCAACTGCAAGATTAAGATGAGAAAAATAGTACCAGCATTTATGAAAGTTTGAAACATGAAAATGTTATACTATTAATCATGGGTTTGGCTTAAATATAGTATTTATTATGAAATAATTGTTTATTCAGTTATAATAAAGTTTTAAATTGATCATATATTAGTCAGTATCCTTTGATTATATAGTAGATGATTTAGTGTATAAAGTTTAGCTTATATATGGAAGATTAAATCATTGGTTCTTATAAGTATAAAATTTGAGTTCATAATCTAATGATGAAATTGGACAAACCGTCGTGGATGATTGTAGCACAAGATTAAATATAGTTTATCTTGATAATGGGAATGGTTTAATTCCAACTTCTTGTGCTAGTACATTTTGTATCTATTTAACGGACCAATCTGTTTTTGACATTTAAAACATTACTGGGCAAAATTGCCCTTCGCGATCGCGGGCCACTGGCCGCGTTCGCGAAGGGTTAGCAACTGGGACCTACGCGTTTGCGGTGCCAGGGTCGCGTTCGCGAAGGTCTGACTTCCAGGCCCGCGTTCACGAAGAACAAATCTACCCTCCCCCCGACCACACCCTAAGCCTACGCGTTCGCACCCCTGGGGACGCGTTCGCGTAGAAGCACTGCTCAGTGCTCCGCGTTCGCGTCTCCCTCTACGCGTTCGCGTAGAGTAAAACCCAGGCCACCATAATTTTCCCTTCGCGTTCGCGAGCCCTTGGCTGCGTTCGCTTATAAGTATAAAATTTGAGTTCACAATCTAATGATGAAATTGGACAAACCGTGGTGGATGATTGTAGCACAAGATTAAATATAGTTTATCTTGATTATGGGAATGGTTTAATTCCAACTTCTTGTGCTAGTACATTTTGTATCTATTGAACGGACCAATCTGTTTGTGACATTTAAAACATTACTGGGCAAAATTACCCTTCGCGTTCGCGGGCCACTGGCCGCGTTCGCGAAGGGTAAGCAACTGGGACCTACGCGTTCGCGGTGCCAGGGCCGCGTTCGCGAAGGTCTGACTTCCTAGGCTTTCGCGTTCGCAGGCCTACGCCCGCGTTCACGAAGAACAAATCTACCCTGCCCCCGACCACACCCTAAGCCTACGCGTTCGCACCCCTGTGGACGCGTTCGCGTAGAAGCACTGCTCAGTGCTCCGCGTTCGCGTCTCCCTCTACGCGTTCGCGTCTCCCTCTACGCGTTCGCGAGCCCTTCGCTGCGTTCGCTTATAAGTATAAAATTTGAGTTCACAATCTAATGATGAAATTGGACAAACCGTGGTGGATGATTGTAGCACAAGATTAAATATAGTTTATCTTGATTATGGGAATGGTTTAATTCCAACTTCTTGTGCTAGTACATTTTGTATCTATTGAACAGACCAATCTGTTTTTGACATTTAAAATATTACTGGGAAAAATTGCCCTTCGCATTCGCGGGCCACTGGCCGCGTTCGCGAAGGGTTAGCAACTAGGACCTACGCGTTCGCGGTGCCAGGGCCGCGTTCGCGAAGGTCTGACTTCCTAGGCTTTCGCGTTTGCGGGCCTACGCCCGCGTTCACGAAGAACAAATCTACCCTGCCCCCCGACCTCACCCTAAGCCTACGTGTTCGCACCCCTGGGGACGCGTTCGCGTAGAAGCACTGCTCAGTGCTCCGCGTTCGCGTCTCCCTCTACGCGTTCGCGTAGAGTAAAACCCAGGCCACCATAATTTTCCCTTCGCGTTCGCGAGCCCTTGGCTGCGTTCGCGAAGGGTATTACACCAGACACCAGCAAACCATCAAAAACACCAGATTTTTCCACTTTGCACACCCCGTTAACTACACGAAACTCACCCGAGCCCTCGGGTCTCAAAAATCAAAAACACACACGACTCCCAAATCATCCTACAGACTTATTTAAGCATTGAAATCACAAAATATCATCAAAATCAATGAATTAAACCTCAAAACTCATAGATTTTTCTCAAAACTTCATAAGGTTCAATTATTCTGATTTTGATCCGAAACACGTCATTTCAAGTCCGTTTACACCAAATTTCACATTTAGCTCACATAACATATATTAAACATGTCCGGAACCATAATACGGTCCGGTAACACGGTTTTCACATGAATATTCATTTTCAAAAACCTTTATATTTTTCAGAAAATAATTTTCTTTAAAAATTTATTTCTCGGGCTTGGGACCTCGGAATTCGATTCCGGGCATACGCCCAAGTCCCATATTTTCCTACGGACCCTCCGGGACTGTCAAATCACGGGTCCTGGTCCGTTTACCCAAAATATTGACCAAAGTCAACTTTAATCAATTAATTATTAGAAATTTCATTTTTCATCAAGTTTTCACATAAAAGCTTCCCGGCTACCTGCCCGGGTTGCACATGCATATCGAAATGAGATTAACGGAGGCTTTCGGGGCCTCGAAACACAGACTTAACTAAATCTAGTGTTTGCCAACGAGAGAACACAACTACCGGTTGAACTAATAAAAATAACTCTTCTGGATTTACATCCCGTTTGCCTTTAATATCAAACATATTCAAAAAGTAAATTTCTCATAGAATTACCAGTCACAACTAAGAAGGAGCTCGAAATGAAACGTTAACGAATAAATCATAAGATACATGGAAAAAATGTTATCGATATTAATTGTGAGAGATGCTTTCATCTAGACTAGAGTATATTTCAAAGTTGCAACAATTCCAGAAAGCAGCTCGTAACTAAGTCAAGTGAAAACTAAAGATGAGATCCTTGTTTTCTTCACTTTCATTGATTTGTCAAATAACAATTTTGTAAATGAGATGACTGGTCATCCAATGAACAAGTTAGGTGGGAATATATGTCCCTGGAAAACTTGCTAACCCCATATTTCTGGCTGGAATAACTTCACGAGACAACCAATTTCAAACCTTTGAATGATTTTCAACTGCAAGATTAAGATGAGAAAAATAGTACCAGCATTTATGAAAGTTTGAAACATGAAAATGTTATACTATTAATCATGGGTTTGGCTTAAATATAGTATTTATTATGAAATAATTATTTATTCAGTTATAATAAAGTTTTAAATTGATCATATATTAGTCAATATCCTTTGATTATGTAGTAGATGATTTAGTGTATAAAGTTTAGTTTATATATGGAAGATTAAATCATTGGTTCTTATAAGTATAAAATTTGAGTTCATAATCTAATGATGAAATTGGACAAACCGTCGTGGATGCTTGTAGCACAAGATTAAATATAGTTTATCTTGATTATGGGAATGGTTTAATTCCAACTTCTTGTGCTAGTACATTTTGTATCTATTGAACGGACCAATTAGAGATAAGTATTTTATACTGACCTAATAAAATAAACTCTCTAGCCATTAAATGTACTTATACTCTTAATCTTGATATGATTATTATTAGCTATGTATATTATTGTTGGTTTGATTTATTAAAAGGAGAAATCCTTTCGTAGGTCAATATGCCTAGTAAATTGGATAATAATAATGTATATTGGCAAAATAATAGTTAGTTGATGGAATTCATGTCTCGGTTTAGAGATTGATCATGCACCTTTACGAAAGCTTATAAGTTTTAATGTGTAAACTCGGCCGGTGAATTTTTTATCCGACACATGAAATAAGTTAAGCGAAAGTCTAACAAAAATAATCAAATTAAATTGCCAGTAATTTAATTTAATTGATTAATATCTGAATCATAACATGTGGAGTTAAATAAAATTTAATGGATAAAATTTGAAATTGAATAAGTAGTGCAATTACGAATTTATAGTGGAGTAATTCGTAATTAATTATGGTGGATATTAATTTCGAAAACTAAAAATTAATTATTTAATTGGAAGCCTTGTTAAATAAATTATGTGGTCCCTGATGTGCCTAAAAAATAGAAAATAATGGTATCCTTTTTCTGGTGGAAAAGAAAATCCAACAGGTTTGTAAAAGGATATTAATCCTTAAAGCTTGTGGTACAAATACATAAGATTTTCTACCTAGAGGAGGGAGAATAAGGTGGCCGAATTTTCAGCCGTATTTCCTAGAAAATTTCGTCCACACGAATTTAGGGTATTATTTGGGTAGCACAGTAGAAGACAGTGAAACGTTCAGAGATCGTGATCATGAGGGTGATAGAGATTACATTGAGTTGCTGTGAAATTGGAGGCTCAGGTGCTAGAGAAGTTTTGTTCATGCTTCAAGAGGTAACCTATCACGACCCAAAAACGACCGTCATGATGGCGCCTATCGTAGAACTAGGAAAGTCTCAATTCAACATTTTCCTATACTATAAAACACATTTTGAAATAATAGCGGTGCGATTTAACATTTAAAGAAAAAACATTTTAAAAGAATTATCCAAAACACGATACAACCATCCCAAAATCGGGGTGTCACTGAGTACATGAGCGTCTAAAAACCAGAATACAGTCCACAACAGTATCAAGAGTATAAAATTGAAAGTACAGATATAATAAGGAAGGGAAATCAAGGCCCCTGAATGCCATTCAGCTACCTCGATATTCCCCAAACTCTAATGCCTAAATCAGCAGCCGCCGCCGTGATATGAAATGCCTTGATCTGCACACAAGGTGTATGGAGTAACATTAGTACATCCAACTCAGTAAGTAACAAATCCAAACATTGGACTAAAGATAGTGACGAACTCAATCGATACAGATAAGATTGAAATAGCTGTGCAGAAACGTAGACATGCTCTTAAATCTATTAGGCAACTCAAAACAGTAAAAATAAAGCAGATTCGTACAATGTAATGAATATAACTCTGTTGTCACTACATGCCAATGCACTTACTGTAAGTGATGTACTATGCTGTCAGCCTCAAAATATAAAAAACACCTATGGAGATCCACCCAAAATATAAAAAACACTGACCATAGGTCACCCGGTACCAAGGAAAGGCCAATCTAGCCCTATGGAGAGATCCATCTCCAGGTATCAAGTACTTCAGAAAATATCCATGTCCAGGTAAGATCCATCCCTCGATAATATCAACCGCGCACACTAGGGGTGTGTTTCAGACTCCGGAGGGGCCCCTACAGACCAAGCGATATCTTAACATTAATGTATCCGCTGCAACGTGCATCCTGACCCCATATTTGTCACTCACAATAGGCTCTCGGCCTCAATCAATCATCAACCTCTCCAGTCTCACTCATGGGCCCAAAAATATCATGAAACTAACCCGAAACAGTAATATGTTGATTTAATAGATAACAACCGAGACTTGTATTGTAACGACCCGGTTTGTCGTTATGTAGAATCTGTATCATAATTGTTGTTAATGACTTGTCATAGATCGATTATATCGTTATTGATGTGTTAGAGTTGGTAGGCTTGAAATTGAAATGATTATAATGAGAATTTAGCCACTTAGTCTTTAAAAATAGCCTTAAAGTAGGAAAAGTCAACTAAGAGTTGACTTATTGTTAAACGACCTCGGAATGTGGATTTTATGGCTCGAATAGCTTCATTAGGTGATTTGGGACTTAGGAGTGTGTTCAGAATAATTTTATGATGTCCGGTGTAGAATTAGGCTTGAATTGGCGAAAGTGGTTTTTGGAAATTTCTAGTTGGCAGTGGAAAATAGGCTATCGGGGTCGGAATGGAATTCTGATAGTTGGAACAGGTTCGTTATGTCATTTTGGATGTGTCTGCAAAATTTCAGGTCAATCGGAGTTGTTTTGGATAGTTTCGGCATCATTGGTGGATTTTAGAAATATCAAAGTTCTTAGGCTTGAATCCGATGTAAAATTTGGTGTTTTGATGTTAGTTTTGGTGTTTTGAGAGTGCAACTAAGTTTTAATGATGTTATGGAATATGTTGGCAACATTTTAGTTTTGGTGTTTTGCCTAATTCCACGATAGGCGCCATCACGGCCTATTAGGATTTGGGGTCGTGACAAGTTGGTATCAGAGCTCTAGGTTACATAGGACTCAACGGTCATGAGCATGTTTAGTAGAGTCTTGCGGATCCGTATGGAGACGTCTGTGCTTATCTTCGAGAGGATGCAGAACTTTTAGGAAACATCTCTATTATTCTTGAAATCTTTCGTGCCAATCTATTGATTCTTGAAATCTAAACATACGTTGTTTCATTCTCTCATAGATGGTGAGGATACGCAATACCGATCAGGGTGACCAGACACCAGCCAAACCCACAAGGGGTCGGGGCCGTGGTAGAGGTAGGGGACCAGTCCGCGCAGCAGTCAGGACAGTACCCTAGGATCCCCCTATCGTTCAGGATCAGGTTCCCGCCGATGGTGCTCCAGCGGGACAAGCTCAGGCACCGGCAATGCCTATTGTTATTCCGGGTCTTCAGGAGACCCTGGCTCAGATATTGACAGTATGTTCCAGTTTAACTCAGGCAGTTGCTATGTCTACTACTGCCACTGCATCTCAGGCCGGGGGGCAATCAGACTCCAGTTGCTCGGACACCTGAGCAGGCTGTACAGTGTATTCAGACACCAGGAGAAGCCCCAGCTCAGCCAATTGTCCCAGTCCAGAATTTTGTGGTTCCAGCTATGCCCGAGGATGAGCAGCGTAAGCTGGAGAGGTTCAATAGACTTAAGCCTCCGACTTTCAGTGGCACAGAGGTGAGGATGCCCAAGGTTTTCTGGATAAATGACAGAGGATACTACATATTGCGGGTATTTTGGAGACCAGTGGGGTCTCGTTTGCTACATTTCAGTTTGTTGGTGCTGCTTTTACTTGGTGGGAGTCATTCAAGAGGCGTAGGTCGGTTGGTTCAGCACCACTCACTTGGCAGCAGTTCTCCACGATTTTTTTGGAGAAGTATGTTCCTCAGTCCCACAGAGAGGAGCAGCGCAGGCAGTTGAGCAGTTGCGTCAGGGAGAGTTATCAGTTACTCAGTACGAGATGAGGTTTTCCGCGTTATCCAGAAATGCTTCTGAGATTGTCCCTACTGACCGGGAGAAGATTATGAGGTTTGTAGATGGTCTTACTTATCAGCTTCAGATCTTGATAACTAGAGAGAGAGTGTCTGGAGCTACATTTGAGCAGGTTGTTGACATTTCTCGGGATATTGAGTCGGTTCGTAGGCAGGATCGTGAGAAGAGAGAGAGGTCAAGAGGCCTCGGGGAGCAGGTAACTTCAGTGGTGCCTCTTCTAGAGGGAAGTTTCAGCACAACAGAGGTCGTCCATTTAGACCTCCACAGCCAGTTCGCCCAGCTTACAGTGGTGCATCTTCGGGGCAAGGTCCTCGCAATTCTCATTAGAGACGTTCATCTTTTAGTGCCCTCACAGCTCAGAGCTTCTGCCAGAGCATCATCTTATCAGGGCTCTTCTAAGCATGTTTTGTCCTGTGTTCATCAGGGTGACAGAGGTTCTCGTCCGTTTTCATCTCCGGCTTCAGGTGGTTGTTATGAGTGTGGAGAGTTTGGACATGGATGGAGGCAGTGTCCCCGTCGTCCTAGTAGTTCATCCCAGCAGAGAATCCAGCCCTCATCTTCACCCCCAGTCACTTCACCACCTACCCAGGCTGCTAGGGGTGGTGGTCAGGCAGCTAGAGGCCGTCCTAGAGGGGGAGGTCGAGCAGGTGGAGGCCAGCCGCGTATTTATGCACTTCCGGCTAGGTCTGATGCTATGGAATCCGATGCAGTGATTACAAGTACTATTTTAGTTTTTCACAATGATGCTTTGGCTTTATTTGACCTTGGTTCCACGTACTCTTATGTCTCATCCTATTTTGCTAATTTTCTAAATATGCCCCCTGAGTCTCTAGTTACTTCTGTTCATGTTTCGACTCTGGTGGGCGATCTATTGTTGTGGATCGTGTGTACAAGTCGTGTCTTATATCTATTGGGGGTCTGACGACCCGAGTGGACCTGATGTTACTCAGTATGGTCGATTTTGATATAATTCTTGGCATGGATTGGTTATCCCCATGTCATGCGATTCTTGATTGTCACGCTAAGACCGTTACCCTATCTATGCCCGGATTCCGAGAGTTGAGTGGAGAGGGTCTATAGAGCATGTACCTAGTAGAGTGATTTCTTACTTAAAGTCTAAACGTATGGTTGAGAAAAGGTGTTAATCTTATCTTGCGTTTGTGAGGGATGTTAGTAGTGAGACTCCGTATGTTGATTCTGTTCTTGTAGTCCGTGATTTTTCGGATGTATTTCCTGCAAACCTGCCAGGCATGCCACCTGACAAGGATATTAATTTTGGTATTGACCTGGTACCAGATACTTAGCCTATTTCTATTCCACCTTACCGCATGGCCTCAGCAGAGTTGAAAGAATTAAAGGAGCAGCTTCAGGAACTCTTAGATAAGGGGTTTATTCGGCCTAATGTGTCACCTTGGGGTGCACCGGTGTTGTTTGTGAAAAAGAAATATGGCTCCATGCGTATGTGTGTTGATTATAGATAACTGAATAAGGTTACGTTGAAGAACCGGTATCCTTTGCCTCATATTGATGACTTATTTGATCAGCTTCAGGGAGCTAAGTTGTTCTCCAAGATTGACTTAAGGTCTGGGTACCATCAGTTGAAGATTTAGGACTCTGACATTCTGAAGAAGGCTTTCAGGACCAGATACGGTCATTATGAGTTTCTGGTTATGTCATTTGGGCTGACCAATGCCCCAGCCGCGTACATGCAATTGATGAACAACGTGTCTCGGCCTTACCTTGATTCGTTTGTCATTGTGTTCATTGATGACATCCTGGTTTATTCTCGTGGCTAGGAAGAGCATGCTCAGCACTTGAGGGTTGTGTTACAGAGATTGAGGGAGGAGAAACTTTATGCAAAATTCTCCAAGTGTGAGTTTTGGCTTGGTTCAGTAGCTTTCTTGGGGCACGTGGTGTCTAGTGAAGGTATTCAGCTTGATCCGAAAAAGATTGAGGCAGTGTAGAGTTGGCCCAGACCGTCTTCAGCTACAGAAATTCGGATTTTCCTTGGTTTGGCAGGTTACTGCCGTCACTTTGTGGAAGGATTCTCTTCTATTGCTTCACCTCTGACTAGATTGACCCAAAAGGGTGTTCCATTCAGGTGGTCCGATGAGTGTGAGGAGAGCTTTCAGAAGCTCAAGTCAGCATTGACCACTACCCCGGTGTTAGTGTTTCCTACTGGTTCGGGTTCTTACACAGTCTATTGTGATGCTTCTAGAGTTGGCTTGGGAGCGGTATTGATGCATGACGGTAGGGTAATTGCCTACGTGTCTAGACAGTTGAAGGTGCACGAGAAGAATTACCCAGTGCACGATCTTGAGTTGGCTGCGATTGTTCATGCTTTAAAGATTTGGCGGCATTATTTGTATAGCGTGCAATGTGAGATTTACACCGATCATCATAGCTTGCAGTATCTACTAAGGCAGAAAGACTTGAATTTTCTACAGAGGAGATGGTTGGAGCTTCTCAAGGACTATGACTTGACTATTTTGTATCATCCGGGGAAGGCCAATGTGGTGGCCGATGCCTTGAGTCGCAAAGCCGAGAGTTTGGGATGTCTAGCTTACCTTTCAGCAGCAGAGCGACCTTTAGCCATTGATGTTCAGGCTTTAGCGGGTCAGTTAGTGAGATTGGATTTGTCATATCCTCCACGGGTGGTAGCTAGCATGGCTCACCGGTCTTCTTTATTTGATCAGATTAAGGCACGACAGTATGATGACCGACACTTGTTAGTTCTTCAGGATAGAGTTCGTTGGGGGTGATGCCAGAGATGTGACTATTGGTTATGATGGAGTTATGAGGATGCAGGGCCGTATTTTTGTGCCCAACGTAGAGGGTATTCGAGAGTTGATATTGCCATAGGCTCACAACTCGCGATATTCTATCCATCTAGGTGTCGCGATGATGTATCAGGATCTAAGACAACAGTATTGGTGGAGGCGGATGAAGAGATATATTGTTGAGTATGTAGCACGGTGTCTCAACTGCCAGCAGGTCAAGTATGAGCACCAGAGACCAGGTGGTTTTCTTCAGAGGTTAGATATTCCAGAGTAGAAATGGGAGATAATTACTATGGATTTTGTAGTTGGGCTTCCACGGACTTCGAAGGGTTTTTATGTTATTTGGGTTATTGTGGATAGATTGACCAAGTCCCCGCATTTAATTCCTGTCAGTACTACTTATACTTCAGAGCGGTTAGCTGGTATTTACATTACGGAGATTTTGCGGTTGCATGGAGTTCCGATTTCTATTATTTCTGATAGAGGTACTGAGTTCACATCTCAGTTTTGGAGGGCCGTATAGAAAGGTATGGGTACTGCACTGTATTTCATCCTCAGACCGATGAGCAGTCGGAACAAGCTATTCAGATATTGGAGGATATGTTACGGGCTTATGTGATTGATTTTGGTGGTTCATGGGAGCCGTTTCTTCCATTAGCGGAGTTTGCATATAATAACAGCTATCAGTCTAGTATTCCGATGGCCCCATATGAAGCTTTATATGGTAGGAGGTGTAGATCTCCGGTTGGTTGGTTCGAGCCTGGTGAGGCTAAGTTATTAGGCATGAGATTGTTCGGGAGACATGGTCCAAGCCCGGTGAAAAAAAAGCATAAGAAGAGTCCGATAATGGCCGGTCTTTAAAGGCCCTTAAGAAAGAGGTTGATTCAGGATGCGTTGGAGAAGGTGAAGTTGATTCAAGAGCGACTACACACGGCGCAGTCTAGGCAGAAGAGTTATGCGGACCGGAAGGTTCGGGATGTGTCATTTATGGAAGATGATAAGGTACTGCTAAAGGTATCACCCATGAAGGGTGTTATGAGGTTCGGAAAGAGAGGAAACCTGAGTCCACGATATATTGGTCCTTTTGAGGTGCATTAGAAGGTTGGAGATGTGGCTTATAGACTTGCTTTTCCACTGAGCTTGTCGAGTGTTAATCCGGTATTTCATGTGTAGATGCTAAGGAAATATGTTGGTGACCCGTCTCACGTGTTAGACTTCAGCACAGTTCAACTAGAGGGTGATATGTCATACGAGGTTGATCCAGTAGCTATTTTAGCTCATGATTTCAAAACGTTGAGGTATAAAGATATAGCATCAGTGAAGGTGCAATGGAGAGGTCAGCCAATGGAGGAGGCTACTTGGGAGACCGAGCGGGAGATGCAGAACAAATATCCTCATTTGTTTGAGACTCCAGGTATGTTTCTAGACCCGTTCGAGGACGAACGTTTGTTTAAGAGGGGGAGAATGTAACGACCCGGTCTGTCGTTACATATAATTTGTATCATAATTGCTGTTAATGACTTGTCATAGATCGATTATACCGTTATTGATGTGTTAGAGTTGGTAGGCTTGAAATTGAAATGATTATAATGAAAATTTAGCCACTTAGTCTTTAAAAATAGCCTTAAAGTGGGAAAAGTCAACTGAGAGTCGACATATTGGTAAACGACCTCGGAATGCGGATTTTATGGCTCGAATAGCTTCATTAGGTGATTTGCGACTTAGGAGTGTGTTCGGAATAATTTATGATGTCTGGTGTAGAATAAGGCTTGAATTGGCAAAATAGGTTTTTGGCGATTTCCGGTTGGCAGTGGAAAATAAGCTATTGGGGTCGGAATGGAATTCTGACAGTTGGAACAGGTTCGTAATGTCATTTTGGATGTGTCTGCAAAATTTTAGGTCAATCGGAGTTGTTTTGGATAGTTTCGACATCATTGGTGGATTTTAGAAATATCAAAGTTCTTAGATTTGAATTCGATGTAAAATTTGGTGTTTTGATGTTAGTTTTGGTGTTTTGGGAGTGCAACTATGTTTTAATGATATTATGGGATATGTTGGTAAGTTGGTTGGGGTCCCGAGGGGCTCGGGATTGATTTCGGGTGGTTATCGGGCATTTTTGGACTTAGATGAATTGCTGGTTTTCTGGTGTCAGTGCAGCAGAAATTCCTTCACCGCGATTGCGTGAGGAGAGTCGCGATCGCGTAGTGCATATTGAGAGGGGGTAGGATTTACACTCTGCGATCACATAAGTGTGCTAGCGATCACAGAGGTCGAGCAGGTCAGGTGTAGGGTCAAGGCAGGGGCATGGGGGCGAGGTCAAATGGTCTTCGCGATCACGTGATGAGAGCAGCGATCGCGTGTGAGTGAGGTTTTGTGAATCGCGATCGCGTGGCTTATGCCGCGATCGCAGTGAAGAAATCACTCGGCAGTATATAATTAAACCCTCCGCGACTTAAACCCTTTTTACACCAATTGTGTACGGACAGAGAGCTTTGGGGGCGATTTTTGAAGAGGAAATCAGTGTTCTTCATAGAGGTAAGTGTTTTGATCATTAAAACTCGTTTATGGGTGATTATAGAACATAATCTAAGCATTTAATTCATGAAAATCAGTAGAAAAAGGTGGGTTTGGGGCTTGAGATTATGAGACCGATTTGAGGGGTCAAACAGACTCCGAATTTGATGTTCTTTATATGTACGGACTCGTGAGATGATGAAGAACAACTTTGTGTAAAATATTCTTAGTTTCGAGACGCGGGCCCGGGGGTCGGGTTTTGACCAATTTCGGAGTTTTGAGCTAAATTTGATATCTTTCGATTGGAATTCGTTCCTTAAGCATATATTGATGATAAAAATATTAACTTGGTAGATTTGGAGCCTTTGGAGGTTGGTTCCAGAGGCAAGCGCATTGCGGAATAGTTTTCGAGCTAGTTTGAGGTAAGTAATGTCTTTAAATCCTGTCCTGAGGGTATGAAACCCCGGACTATGCACCCTTTCACGGGTTTTGAAATGCAAAGGTTGAAACTTGGAGATATATTCCTTACTTAGGTGACTATTGAGTTGCGAAATGGCTTTTTAAAGCTTATTTCCAATAGTACAATATATACTTGATATGATTTGGGCTGTAAGCCATATATGGGGCCTAGTGCCGACCTGTTTACCCCTTGGGGGATGTGTTTACTATATTTTCCTCACTAATATGTTATGATTTTATACTCAGTCTTTTCCTGATAAATTGTTTTGACACTCGGAGCATTTTTATACCTATTATTGAAAAAAATGAAACACTGTTTTGGGTCGAGAACCCGGTATGTTATGGCCTAAGGGCAAATCGAGAGTGTCTGACTGAGTGAGGCTTTCAGGCCTATAATGTTAGAGGCTTTCAGGCCTATATTGTGAGAGGATTTCAGGCCTACATTGTGAGAGGCTTTCAGGCCTATGTTGTTATAGCGCTTGGGCTGTAGGAGCCCCTCTGGAGACTGTACACACCCCAAGTGGGCGCATGTACCTACTGAGTGATGATTATTGCCCGCGGGGCTGATACTGAGTGATGATTATTGCCTGATGGGCTGATACAAAGTGATTGTGAGGATGCCTGATGGGCAATTGTTATGAGAAATGATTTTGGCCCCAGGGGAAGATTTATGATGATTGTACTAAGTTTTTGAACTATGATTTACTTCGTATTCCAACTGGTTTTTACTGAGAATTTTACTGAGATATACTGATACTACACTTGTTTCAAAGGATTTCTGGAAACTAAATTTTGAACTCATGTATTTGATGTATACAATCTGGTGACTTGGTGTTTTACTGGCTTTTGTGAATTGGTGTATCTGTACTGTGTGTTTTATAATTCTCAGACTGAGATTTATTTTCATTACTACTAAGTTGGCGTACTCATAAAGAATCCCCGTGCCTCTGTGCACAAATCCAGGTACCGATTTGGAGCAGTAGTTGCGTTCTTCGTTAGCAGCAGTTCACGGGATTTCGAGGTAGCTGTCCAGCGTCCACAACTTCTCCATTTCCTTTCCCTAATCAGTTTTAGCATTTCATTCCTAGACTTATTTAAGACATTAGTAGAGTTAGTTTTATTTCGTAGATGCTCGTGACCATGTTGACTCTAGTCTTGGGAGGTTTTGTTTAGACTATTATTGGGGCGCTAAGATTTAAATAATTCATTTTTATTGCTATGCTTGCTGTTTATCATTGTGTTGTGAACTATTATAAAAGAACCAATGCGTAATAAAGTGATGATTGGCTAGCCTAATTCCACGATAGGCGCCATCAAGGCCTGTTAGAATTTGGGGTCGTGACACGTGTATGGCATGGAATGCATGTATATCGCTAAGTACGAAATATCAGTAAAATCAGTAAAGTGACAACAAGAAACGACCACGTGGGTCTCCACAATACCAGCTATAAGTCTAAACATGATATCCAACATGATTGACAGTTCAATTACTTTATCACATAGTGAAAACACGAACATCAACAAGATAGAGTCACTATACAGTGCCATGGAGCCAACCAGGTAACAATTCTCACGGTGCACGCCCACACACCCATCACCTGGCATGTGCGTCACCTCAATACCAATCACATAACACATAATTTGGGGTTTCGAACCCTCAAGACCAAGTTTAAAAGCGTTACTTACCTCAAACCGAGCAAATATCTACTCTGCAATGCCTTTGTCTCTCAAATCGGCCTCAAAACCCGAATCTAGCCACAAGCAGTACAACACAATTAATATAGGCTAAAGGGATCAATCCCACAAGAAAACTACTAAATTGGAGCCAAAAATTGGAAATTGGCTTAACCGACCCCCGGGCCCACATCTCGAAATCCGACCAAAGTCACAAAACCGGGAATCCCACTCCCTCACGAGTCTAACTATATTGAATTTATCAAAATCCTACATCATTTGCCCCTCCAAAACCCAAAACTTCACTCTCCAATTCTCAAGCCCTAATCTCCCACATTTCACCTCAAAAACTCACAACCTAGGTGTAAAATTAGTGGGTAAACACCATTATTGACGACAAATATGCACAAGGAACTTACCTCAGCAAACACTTCACAATCCTTCTCAAAATTCTCAAAAATCCGAGTTCCAAAATGTGAAAATGGGGAAAAATCTCGAAGTCCCCTTTTTATATACTTCACCCAAGCTTCTCGCACATGTGGCTCTGTTTTCGCATCTGCGGACAAAGCTATGATTTTGAATAAAAACCACTTAAACACTGCCTCCGCTACTGCATTCAAGAGACTACATCTGCGCTCTTCACGGGTGCGGGAGACACATCGCACCTACAGTCCAAATTCTCACGTACGCCCTGAAGTCTGCTTCTACGGCCATCGTAGGTGCAACAATGCCGTCGCACCTGCGCCCTCGACCCAGATCTTCCTGAATCGCATCTTCGATCCTAGCCTCGCTTATGCGGGCTCGCACTTGCGGTACTCACTCCGCAGGTGCAGTTGCACTCGTAGCAGTAGCACTTCAGCAACAAATCCTCAACTCAAATCAAGCTGCTAACCACGCGAAACCACCCCGAGGCCCTCGGGACCTCAATCAAACATATCGATGATACGAGCTTAGTCAAATTCTCAAATAACCTCAATTACATCAAAAACACGTATTACGCTCGGATTCAAGCCTAACGAACTTAGAAATTTCGAATTCTAAATGACGGCAAAACCTATCAATTAACGTCATATTAACCTCAAATCTTGCACACAAGTCAATAATGACACCACAAACCTACTCCAACTTTCGAAAATCCAATCCAACCCTGGTATCAAAATTTCCATTGCTGGCCAAAATCGCCAAAATTCCAACTTTCGCCAATTCAAGCCTAATTCCACTACGGACCTCCGAATAACATTACGAATGCGCTTCTAAGACCAAAATCGTCTAACGAAGCTAACCGAACCATCAAAATTCAAATCCTAGACCGTTTACACATAAGTCGACATCCGATCGACCTTTCCAACTTATACTTCCAATTAAGAGACTAAGTGCTTCAATTCCTTTCGAAATCACTCCGGATCCAAACCAACCAACCCATAAGACATATAACAGCTGTAGAAAACAAAATAAGAAAGACTTATATGGGTAACGACCGGTCGGGTCGTTACATAACCCGTGAAATCTCGTTTATACTAGTTGTGAAGATTGCAAGTGATTTTGATACTAGGATTGCTTCCGCTGCATAAAATAATCTATCAATTGGTATCATAGCCCACTCACATATAATTAGAAAACAAGATTTTTCATGAAACAAGAATATCATGTTTATGCGTATTTTTAAATAACATGTATATGTTGTTTTCTAAAAAAACTGCACCGTTATTTTGTGAATTAACTGTGCAAACAATTTGAATTATTCTTGTAATCATGACATATCTATTTTATTTATTGATATTTGATTGGGATGATCAGAATTGTTTTGAGTAAACCCTAACAAAACGCAAAACCTGATTTTGACCGAATTGCAGGTGTTTTTAGGAGCTCAACAAACTTAACGTACTCCAATTGAGCCGAAATTTGGTGGGTCCATTGGAAACCTGATTTCTATTATTTGGAAATTATTTCTTAATAATTTTAATTTATTTTTAATTCAATGGTGGTGGATGTGACTCCCCATGGTCTCCATGATTAAAATATTAGTGATATAATGGTTTTACACATTGGCTATTAGTAAATAGACATCTTGTTATATTGAATTCAATAATAAAGGTGTAGGATTTTATTGACCAGGTCATGCATGGTATACTTGATATTGTGTGATGATATAAATATTTTGTAAGAAAGTGAAGTCTTTTGTTTGATATCCTGGATGACTAATGATTGGTGCATTTGACACAAAAAATTACTCAAATTTTAGTTTATATTTTCATGCCCTACGTGATTACTAGTCTTGAATTTTTAATGAAGAATTTTATTCTCTTGTGGGAGGTTGTAATCAAGTAAAGTATGACAGTATTTAGTGTAGTTTTATCTAATTGGTATGTATTTTAAAGTGCGATCCATATTATGCTATAACATAATTTTATGAGCTACATATTTTCACTCGTAAATTGAGAATTTTGTGAGTAATAAATAGTTACCGTTAAAGTTGTTTATTTATTTGAACTCATAAATAGTTCTTAATAAATCTGTACATGTGAAATAACCTTTATTCATGGATTGAATATTATGATTAATAAGTAGGATGCATAAAATAGCCTATTTATTTGAGTCATTAAAATATGCTTAGTGTAGCATGTGAAAATTATCCTTCACAAATCTAAATTAATGATGGAGGGTTTTAATTAGAAAAAAGTTTTATCTTTGGGTACTTGTATGACCAACTCCATCCATTGGGGTTTTTTTCGTCGAACAGAAGAAAATATGATATTTTAAGTTCTCGTGTGTTTAATAAAAGGATAATTTTTTGCAAAAGGAGATATTATGTGTCTTAGAAGTAGGAAAGAACATAATATATGCCTTAATCTCATAGTATATTTATAAGGAGAAAGAAAATCAAGATCATATTTATTTTAATGATGGAAATGGTTAAAATGATTATTCTTCGTGTTTGGTTATAGACGGGTAGTCATGGATTTGACGAACTCCGATTGACTTGAAATTTGATAGGTTTGAGGAAAAACGCATTGCTATGCAGTGAATCAAGTTATTTTTCGGTTGAGGTCATTTAGATAGGTTTTCAAGCAGTTTAATAAATTTGAATTTATTATAAATATGAAAAATTATAGAACTTAATCTTCAGAGAAGAGTTTGTGGTTGTGATCAAGTGGTGATAGGAATTAACCCCCATGGTCTCCACTTTTATTAATAATGAGATGCTAAATTTACGCATTGACTTTAGGTATTCCTAAATATCGGATAAATTTATTATGATCTCACTAAATATAGTTACTATTTATTGATAATCTGTATTGACTCTCTCTCTTAGTTTAAGAGTTGAATAAATTTTCTAATTAGAATACAATCATGATTAAGTGGTGACAAAAATATAATTCTACGGTCTTGCACTATTAATTTCAAGTGAGTAATAGATTTACGTATTGACTTTAGGTCTTCCTCCATATCGGATAAATTTATTGTAAGCTCACTCGGTAAAATACTTGTAGTTGATATCATGTACTTACTCTCCATCCATGTCACGACCCGAAATCCCATCGTCGGGACGATGATGGCATCTAACGTTGAGCTCGCTAGACAAGCCAACTTTACCAGTTACTCCAATCCATTCCTTTACTACTTAGCAATTAACAGTGATATACAAGAACAATTAGAATCAAAGTGCGGAAGAGTGAAATCTAACAGTTTGATTAAACAATATTACACAAATCGTCTATAATAATCTCCCCAAAATCTGGTGTCACAACTTTCACGGACTGTCTAAGATTTACTACAAATACAGGTCTGAATAAACAAAGAGCTATTGTCTCGTAAATACATGAAAAGACAGGAAAGAGAGATAAAGGAGGTGACGCCAGGGCCTGCGGACGCCTGCAGGACTACCTCGGTGTCGCCTGTGGACTGGAGGATACTCCCTCGCTCAATGCCCACCGGGTCCGGTACTGTAATCTGCACAACATAAAGAAGTGCAGGTGTAACATTAGTACAACCGACCCCATGTACTGAGTAAGTACCGACCCTAACCTCGGCGAAGTAGTGACGAGGCTAGGACACGACATATAACAAATATCTATGCAGTTCAATAATAGAATAAAGAAGTAACGACAAGAAATGAACATTTAAGCACAAAAGCGGGGATAACATGCTGGGGAAAAGGGGCAGCAGCACTGAAATGACGGAACGAGATAACAACTGAAGTAATCAAGTAACAACAAGAATTAATAACTCTGAACAAATAGATAAACAGAAACGGCACGGCATGTCCCCTCGTGCTATAATATCACAACAGCACGACGCAAAATGTCCCCTTATGCATAATATCAGTAACACGGCATGGAATGTCTCCTCCTGCATATATAGATAACAACACGACACCGAATGTCCCCTCGTGCATAAATAGTCACAACAGGGCACGAAATGTCCCCTCGTGCATAATAAATAACAACACGGCACAGAATGTCCCCTCGTGCATAAATAGTCACAACACGACACAGAATGTCCCCTCGTGCATAATAAATAAAAACACGGCACAGAATGCCCCCTCGTGCATAAATAGTCACAACATAGCATGGAAAGTCCCCTCGTGCTATAATAGATAACAAAACAACAATTTGACAGGAAAATCAATGATAAGAACCCTTAAAAGCACAGAAATACTCAACAAAAATACTACCGTCCCGGCAAGAGACATAACTATAACCAATCCTACACAGGTGTATAATTACACAAAATATTCCTCGACTGATCAACTACTTCACAATAAAATCAACTAAGAATCTCCACCAAGTGATTAACCACAAATTGAGATTTAATACATAAAACAACAATTATCAATGTAAATCAAAGAATTCATAATATTCGACTTACGGTCATACTTGATAACAACATATAGGTACTCGTCACCTCACCTATACATTGAACATGGTATAAACATGTAGCAAATAAGACTCGATACCTATTCCCTCAAGCTAACGTTAGGCCAAACACTTACCTCGACTCCACGAATCCAAATCAGGCCTCTAGCACCGCTTTTCCTTTCGAACACGATTCCGAAAGAATCGTATGACATAATTGACTCAATAACATCAATAATTGCTTAACAATTCAATTTCAAAGCTTAATTATAGAATTCCCAACATTCTTCCGAAAATTTCAAAATTCAACTCTGGGCTCGCTTGGTCAAAACACGAGGTTCGAACCAAAACCCAATCACCCATTCCCCACGAGCCCGAATATATAATTTCTTTTGAAATCCGACCCCAAAACGAGGTCAAATTCCCAAATAATCAAAGCCCTAACTCTACCCAAAACCCCAATTTTTTCTACCTTTAATTTCATGTTTTTAGGCCTAGAATCTAATAGATGTTGATGAAATTTGGAAGGAAACATGTTGAAGATTACTTACCTAAGAGGTTATGGTGGGGAAATACTTCGAAAATCGCCTAGAAGCTTTGGAGAAGAAGGGGTTTATGAAAAAATGGAGGAATCCTATATAAGTGTTCTGTTTTGGACATTTTAAAATAGCTGGGCGAAATTACTCTCCGCATCCGCGGGCCCCAGGCCGCGTTCGCGGAAGTTTACTACACAGACCTGTGCGTTCGCGGTTGTGGGGCCGCGTTCGCACAGGGTATTTTACACTCAGCTTCCCAGGCCCTCGCTAATGCTGTGCGTTCGCGACCCTACCTATGCTTTCACACAGTAGTTACCAATTAACCATCCGCGTCTGCATCCTACTTGGTGTGTTCGCACAAGCTTAAGCTACCAGACCCCCCAGACCTCTATAACCCTCTGCATTCGCACTCCCTTGAGTGCGTTAGCATAGAGTAATTCCCTGGACACCACCAACAACAATAAAAACACCAGATGTTTCCTATGTTATGCACTCTGACACCTACCTGA
Organism: Nicotiana undulata; assembly: GCA_005239495.1. Classification (NCBI taxonomy): domain Eukaryota; kingdom Viridiplantae; phylum Streptophyta; class Magnoliopsida; order Solanales; family Solanaceae; genus Nicotiana; species Nicotiana undulata. Next base: position 52,874 of record ML282430.1, on the reverse strand, counting down.
AACTCACCCGAGCCCTCGGGGCTCAAAACCAAATGTGCAAACAACATCATAAACATCCTACGGACTTATTCGTGTAATTACACCACCAAAATAACATCAAAAACAATGAATTAGACCTAAAAATCAATGAAATTTCTTAAAACTTTCAAAACTTCTAAATTTTCCCTTTTTGATCCGAATCATGTCAAACGAAGTCGGTTTATTACCAAATTTCACAGATAATACATATAAAACACATTGAACCTGTTCCGGGCTCTGGAACCATAATACGAGCCCGATATCACAGGTTTCACATCAAATTTCATTTTCAAAAACCTTTATATTTTTCAGAAAATAATTTTCTTTAAAAAATTAATTTCTCGGACTTGGGACCTCGGAATTCGATTCCGGGCATACGCCCAAGTCCCATATTTTCCTACGGACCCTCTGGGACCGTCAAATCACGAGTCCGTTTACCAAAAATGTTGACCAAAGTCAACTTTATTCAATTTTTCAACACAAAATATCCGTTTTATCAGTTTTTCACAAAATGGCTTCCCGGCTACACGCTCGGGATGGGCACGCAAATTGAGGCGGGATAGAAGAAGGCTTTCATGGCCTCGGAACACAGATTTAGCTAAAATTACACGGGATGACCTTTTGGGTCATCACAATCTCCACCTCTAAAATAAATGTTCGTCCTCAAACGGACATAGAAAGGTACCTGAATAGGGAAAAGATGGGGATATCGGCTCCACATATCGGACTCGGACTCCCAGGTAGCTGCCTCAACATGCTGACCTCTCCACTGAACACGAACCGAAGGATAACTCTTCGATCTCAACTGACGAACCTACCGAGCTAAAATGGCTACCAGGTCCTCCTCATAAGTCAAATCCTTGTCCAACTAGACACCGCTGAAGTCAAGCTCATGAGACGTATCGACAATATACCTCCGAAGCATAGATACATGAAACACCGGGTGCACGGCTGATAAACTCGGTGGCAAGGAAAGTTTGTAGGCCACCTCTCCTACCTTGTCAAGAATCTCAAATGGACCAATGTACCTAGGGCCCAACTTTCCCTTCTTTCCGAACCTCATCACGCCCTTCATGGGCGACACCCGAAGAAATACCCGGTCTCCTATCATGAATGCCATATCAAAAACTCTACGATCCACATAACTCTTCTGCCTGGACTGAGCTGTACGAAGTCTATCCTGAATGATCTTCACCTTGTCCAAGGCATCATGGACTATCTATGAACCCAACAACCTAGCCTCTCCCGTCTCGAACAACCCAGCTGGCGACCGACACCGCCTACCATACAACGCCTCATACGGAGCCATCTGAATGCTCGATTGATAGTTGTTGTTGTAGGAAAACTCAGCTAAAGGAAATAACTGGTCCCATGAACCTCCAAAGTCAATGACACACGCTCACAACATATCCTCCAAGATCTGAATAGTATGCTTGGTCTGTCCGTCCGTCTGAGGATGAAACACTGTGCTCAACTCAACCCGTGTGCCCAACTCATGTTGAAATACTCTCCAGAAATGGGAGGTAAACTGAGTACCCCGGTCAGATATAATTGACATGGCACACCATGCATGCGAACAATCTCCCTCATGTTGATCTTTGCCAACTTCTCCGAAGAATACGAAACTGATACCGGAATGAAGCACTGACTTGGTCAGCCTATCCACAATGACCCACACCGCATCAAACATCATCTGAGTTTGTGGGAGCCCAACTACGAAATCCATGGTGATACGCTCCCACTTCCTCTCGGGAAGCTCAATCTGCTGCATCAAACCACCGTGTCTCTGGTGCTCGTACTGAACCTGCTGATAGTTCAAGCACCGAGCTGCATATGCTACAATATCTTTCTTCATCCTCCACCACCAATAATGCTGTCGCAAATCCTGGTACATCTTTGCGGCGCCCGGATGAATGGAATACCGGGAACAATGGGCCTCCTGCAATATCAACTCACGAATACCATCAACATCAGGCACACAAATGTATCCTCAAGACTCCATCATCCCCAACAGTAACCTGCTTGGCACCTCCGTGCCAAACCGTATCTCTAAGAACACATAAATGACGATCATCATACTGCCGGTCCCGAATACGATCATACAATGAAGAACGGGCCACAATATGGGCCAAAACGCTACCAGTCTCAAAAACCTCCAATCTCATGAATCGGTTTGCCAAAGATTGAACATCTAAAGCAAGCGGTAGCTCTCGGACTGGTATATAAGCAAGACTACCTATACTGGTTGACTACCGGCTCAAGGCATCAACCACTACATTGGCCTTCCCAGGATGATATAAGATGGTAATGCCGTAGTCTTTCAACAACTCTAACCATCTCCTTTGCCTCATATTTAACTCTTTCTGCTTGAACATATACTGCAAACTCTTATGGTCCATGAACACCTCACATGGCACCCCATACAGATAATTCCTCCAAATCTTCAACGCATGAATGATGGCTACTAACTCTAAATCATAGACTAGATAGTTCTTATTGTGAACCTTCAATTGACGTGAAGCATAAGCTATAACCTTGCCATACTGCATCAACACTGCACCAAGTCCAACACGTGAAGCATCACAATACACGGTATATGGCCCTGAACCCGTGGGAAAAACTAACACCGGTGTCATGGTCAAGGCTGTCTTGAGCTTCTGAAAGCTCGCCTCATACTCATCTGACCATCTGAACTGGGCACCCTTCTGAGTCAACCTGGTTATCGGGGCTGTGATAGATGAGAAGCCCTCCACAAAGTGACGATAATAACCTGCTAAGCCCAAGAAACTTCGAATCTCTGTAGCTGAGGTGGGTCTAGGCCAATATCTGACTGCTGAAATCTAGTTAGGATCCACCTGATTACCCTATGCCGACACAACATGGCCCATAAATGCTACCGAACGCAACCATAACTCACACTTAGAAAACTTGGTATACAAATAACTATTCCTCAGAGTCTGGAGGACGACTCGAAGGTGCTACTCATATAACTAGGGCCGCACCTGCGGAGTCGCATGTGCAGAATTTCGATCGCTTGTGCGAATTTTGGCATTTAAGTGGCTTCTCGCAGGTGCGCACCTGGGACTGCCGGTGCGGTTTCACACCGGCGAGAACTTAGCGGCAGGTGCGGTAATCGCTGGGCAGATCTTATAAATAGGACCCTTAGCGAATTTTGGTCATTTTTCCACCTTTGTTACACGGGTTTGAAGCTTTCTGAAGGGTTTTGAAGAGGAAATTCAAGGGTTCTTCGTGGAGGTAAGACTTTTGGACTTAAAACTCATTTATATGTGATTAATGGAATGATTAGTGGTGAAAATTGTGGGAATTAGTACCAAAATTGGGTGATTAGGGCTTCTAATTGGAGACTTTAAATTGGGGATTTGAGGGGTCATATGAACTCCAATTTTGATGTTCTTGGTATGCATAGACAAGTGGGAGGAAGAGGATTATCGTGATGTAATTTTTATTATATTCCGAGATGTGGGCCCGGGGGTTGGGTTTGGCCAATTTTAGGATTTTTGGTTAATTTTGATAATATTGAATGGGTTACATTCCATGGCATATAATAATGATATAAATCTGATTTTTGGTAGATTTGGAGCACTCGGAGGCGGAGTCTAGAGGCAAAGGCATTGAGGGCTAGGAGTTTTGCCGGTTTTGAGGTAAGTAACGTTTCCAAACTTCGTTCTGAGGGTTCGAAACCCCGAACTATATGATATATGACTATAATTTAGGTGACGCACATGCCAAGTGACGGGTGTGCGTGATTGCACCGAGTAATTTGTGGCCTGGCTCTTCCCATGGCACCGTCTAGTAGCTATTACAGATTGATATCTGCACTTATATTAATATGGTAAATGTGAACATGTTAGAAATCACGATAAGTATAAATGCTAGACCCGAGTGGTCGTATATTATTGTCTCATTATGTGATTATTTGATTCCATATACTCAATCCTGTCATTGCATATCATTTCATGTCTCAATCTCAGAAATTCTTAATTGTATGCATATTTATCATTGTTTCGAATTGATTTATGCATATGTGACCCATCTGAGCGAGACTGGAGAGTAATGACTGAGTGAAGACAAGAGCCTGTTATTGAGACAATTATGAGATTAGACTGCATACCGCAGCGATACGCTGATCATGCCTTCGTTGGCTTGATATAGCGCTTGGGCTTATAAGAGCCCCTCTGGAGTCTTTACACCCCTAATGAGCGCATTGATATTATGGGATGGATCTTCCCTGGACATGGACCTTGTCCGAAGTTTATGGTATGTGAGGGATGGATCGTCCCTGGACATGGATCTTGTCCGAGTGATGTATTCCGGAGATGGATCTTTTCCGTGGTGCTGGATTGGCTTTTTCCTCAGTACTGAGTGACTACGGTCACCAGTGTTCATGTACATTCTGGGATGGATCTTCCCCGGGCCTGAGAGCCATATATAGTACTGAGTGGACTTCTATGTGAGGGTTATGAGCATTGTGTGCATTTCCACACTAGTTTCATATATTTATATATTGGCATGTAGAGTATACTGAGCATACTTGGCATATTTTGTTCATTTTTTGATAAATTGTTAGCATGACTAATTTCTGTATGTTGTTTATTTTAACTTCTCAGTTTTAGTCCATCACTACCTCTCAGCCTATAGTTTGGGTTCGTTACTTCTGAGTTGGTGTACTCACGTTACCCCTGCACCTTGTGTGCAGATCCATGTTCGTCAAGGCCCTGTAGTAGTGGTTGATTTGCCGACCGAAAGTTCATTGGAGTCTTCGATGTAGTAGTTGGCGATCGCAGCCTCGATTTCTCCTTCTTTTTCTTCCCATTGTATTTTGTTTTTCTCCAAACATGTTTATGTCGGCTCTACATTTTGATATTTTGCTTATAGTAGCCCGTGGCTGAGTGACATTAGATCTGGGTTTTGGATTTTGTTTTCAAATGATGTTAGAATTTCAAATGGATTATTATTGACACTATCGTTTCTAAATTTATAATTTTTTCTGAAAAAAAACTTTGTTCCAATGAAGTGTGTGGCTTGCCTGATTCCACGACAGGAACCATCACGACTAAGTGTTTAGAGCCATGACAAGTTGGTATCAGAGATTTAGGTTAAATAGGTCTCACCAGCCTTGAGCCTGTTATGTAGAGTCTTGCGGATCAGTACAGAGACGTCTGTACTTATCTTCGAGAGGCTACAGAACTCTTAGGAAAAATCTCACATTCTTGAATTCTGTCGTGCGAACCTGTGGATTCATGGAACTAAACTTTTGTTGTTTTTATTCTCTCACAAATGGTGAGGACTCACGTTACCGATTGGGGTGATAAGACACCAGCTGGACAAGCGAGAGGTCGAGGCCGTGGTCAAGGTCGCGACAGAGGGAGGGGGGAAGCCCGCGCAGCAGCCGGGGCAGTACGTATGGACCCTCCTACTGTTTAGGATCAGGTCTCCGCCGTTGAGATTCCAGTGGGACAGGCTCAGACACCGGCAATGCCTATTGTGATTCTGGTTCATTAGGAGACTCTTGCTCAGATTCTGACTATGTGCACCAGTCTTGCACATGCAAACGCTATGTCTACTACTGCCGCTACTTCTCAGGCCGGGGGAGGCACTCACACTCAAGCTTCCCGAACACCTGAGTAGGTTACCCAGGGGCTTCAGACACCGAGGGTAGCTCCAGTCTAACCAGTTTCCCCAGTTCAGGATTTTGTGGTCACATCTTTGGCAGATGACGAGCAGCGCATGTTGGATAGGTTTAGTAGACTTCAGCCTTCGATTTTTAGTGGTACTTAGGGCGAGGAGGCCCAGGGCTTCTTGGACAAGTGTCAGAGGATTCTTCGCACAATAGGGATATTGGAGGTCAAAGGGGTCCCATTTACTACCTTCTAGTTCTCATGAGTTGCACTTGCTTGGTGGGAGGCCTATAAGAGGCGTAGACCTGTTGATGCAACGCCCCTTACCTGGCATAGTTCTCCTTTCTCTCCTTGGAGAAGTATGTCTGCAGTCATGCAGGGAGGAGCTACGTAGGGAGTTCGAGCAGTTGTGTTAGGCGGACATGACCGTGGTGTAGTATGGATGAGGTTCTCCGAGTTATCCCTTCATGATATTTGGCTAGTTCCCACATATAAGGAGATGATCAGGAGGTTCATTGATGGCCTCACTTATCAGCTTCGAATTTTTCTAACAAGGGAGAGGGTATCTGGCGCTTCTTTTGAGGAGATGGTTGACATTACCAGAGAGATTGAGTCAATTTGCCGTTAGGAGCGATTCGAGAGGGAGGCCAAGAGGCCTCAAGTATCTGGTAGTTTTTGTGGTGTGCACTCAAGAGGTCAGTCTCACCACAGCAGAGGTCATTCATTTAGGCCTGCACAACTAGTCTGCCCAGCCTACAGTGGCATCATCTGGGCATGGTCCCCGCAACTCTCATCTGGGCTATTCCTCATTCAGTTCTCTTCTAGCCTAGAGTTCATCTCGGCCACCATCACTTCGGGGTTCCTCAGCGCATGGTTCTTTTAGTGGTAATTCTAGTTCTATGGGTTCCCTTCAGTCCCCACCATCATTTGCTGAGAGGGGTTTCTTTGAGTGTGGTGATCCGGGTCATATCAAGAGGTATTGTCCCCATCTTTTGGGTGGTTCATTCCAGCAGAGGAGCCAGCCTTCAGCTTCAACACCAGTTACTACACCACCCGCCAAGGCAGCTAGGGTGGGGGTCAGTCAGCTAGAGGTCGCCCTAGAGGGGGAGGTCGATCAGGTGGAGGTCAGGCTAGTTTCTATGCACTCCCAGCCAGACCATATGCTTTGGCCTCAGATGCAGTGATTACAGGTATAGTCTCAGTCTGTCACCGAGATGCATCGGTCTTATTTGATCCTGGTTCCACGTATTCTTATGTTTCATCATACTTTGCCCATTTTTTGGATATGCCCCGTGAGTCCTTAGTTACATCCGTTCATGTGTCTACCCCGGTGGGTGATACCTTTATTGTGGACCGGGTGTACCGGTCTTGTGTGATATCTATTAGGGGTCTGGAGACCCGAGTGGATCTGTTGTTACTTAGCATGGTTGACTTTGATGTGATATTGGGCATGGACTGGTTATCTCCGTGTCATACAGGTCTTGATTGTCACGCTAAGACTGTGACCTTAGCGATGCTAGGATTTCAGAGGTTTGAGTGGAGAGGTTCTGTTGAGTATGTTCCTAGTAGGGTGATTTCTTACCTGAAGGCCCACCGTATGGTGGAGAGAGGATGTTTGTCATATTTGGCCTTTGTGAGGGATGTCAGTGTTGAGACTCCCACTATTGATTCTATTCCCATGGTCCGTAATTTTCCGGATGTGTTTCCTTCTGACCTGCCAAGCATGCCACCTAATTTTGGTATTGATATGGTGTCGGGCACTCGGCCTATCTCTATTCCACCGTATTGTAGCGCACCAGGGTATTTGAAGGAATTGAAAGAGGAGCTTCAAGAACTCCTACATAAGAGGTTCATTCGGCCTAGTGTGTCACCTTGGGGTGCACCACACTTGTTTGTAAAGAAAAATGATGGTTCCATGAGGATGTGTATTGACTACAGGCAGTTGAACAAGTTTACAATCAAGAATAAGTATCCTTTGCCTCGTATTGATGATTTGTTTGACCAGCTTCAGGGAGCTAGAGTGTTCTCTAAGATTGATTTGAGATTCGGGTATCATCAGCTGAAGATTCGGGATTCTGACATTCCCAAGACAGCTTTCATGACTCGTTATGGTCATTATGATTTTATGGTGATGTCTTTTGGGCTGACCAGTGCCCCAACAACGTTCATGCATTTGATGAACAACGTATTTCAGTCGTACTTGGATTCCTTTGTTATCGTGTTCATTGATTACATCCTGGTATATTCTCACAGTCAGGAGGAGCACACTTAGCATTTGAGAGTTGTATTGCAGAGACTGAGGGATGAGAAACTTTATGCAAAGTTCTCCAAGTGTGAGTTTTGGCTTGGCTCAGTAGCTTTCTTGGGGCACGTGGTGTCCATTGAGGGTATTCAGGTGGATCCGAAGAAGATAGAGGCGGTACAGGGTTGGCCCAGACCGTTCTCGGCTACAGAGATTAGGAGCTTCCTTGGTTTGGCGGGATATTACCGTCGCTTTGTGGAGGGGTTTTCTTCTATTGCTTCGCCCTTGATAAAATGAACCAAGAAGGGTGCACCATTCAGGTGGTCGGACGAGTGTGAGGAGATCTTTCAAAAACCCAAGACTACATTGACCTCAGCTCCCGTACTAGTATTGGCATCAGCTTCAGGTTCTTATACCGTATATTGTGATACCTCGAGGATAGGCATTGGTTGTGTTTTGATGCAAGAGGGTAGGGTGATTTCCTAAGCCTCGTGCTAGTTGAAGACTCACGAGAAGAATTATCATGTACATGATCTCGAGCTAGCATCCATTGTTCACGCCTTGAAGATTTAGCGTCATTATTTGTATGGTGTGCATTGCGAGGTTTTCACTAATCACCGTAGTCTGCAACATCTGTTTAAGAAGAAGGATTTGAATTTGCATTAGAGGAGATGGTTGGAGCTTCTCAAGGACTATGATATCACTATTTTATACCATCCGGGAAAGGCCATGTAGTTGCCGATGCCTTGATTCGCCAAGAAGAGAGTTTGGGGAGTCTAGAATATCTCCCAGCAGCAGAGATACCATTAGCACTTGATGTTCAAGCCTTAGCAGATCAATTTGTGAGATTGTACTTATCATAGCCTCACCGGGTGTTGGCTAGTGTAGCTTCCAGGTCTTCTCTTTATGACCGGATCAAGGAGCGCCAATATGATGACCCGCACTTGCTCGTTCTTCATGACAAGGTCCGGCGAGGTGATGCCAGGGATGTAGTGATTGATGATGATGGGGTTATGAGTATGCAGGGTCAGATTTGTGTGCCCAATGTGGACGGGCTTCGAGAGTTGATTCTAGTAAAGGCCCATAGCTCGCAGAATTCCATCTATCCGGGTGCCATAAAGATGTATCACGATATGAGACAACATTATTGGTGGAGGCGGATGAAGAAGGATATTGTTGAGTTGGTATCTCAGTGTCTCAATTATCAGCAGGTCAAGTATGAGCACCAGAGACCAGGTGGATTGCACCAGAGGTTAGATATTCCGGAGTGGAAGTGGGAGCGGATCACTATAGACTTTGTAGTTGGACTCCCACAGATTTCGAGGAGGTTCGATGCTATATGGGTTATTGTGGATAGATTGACCAAATCCGCGCACTTCATTCCTGTTAGTACTACTTATTCTTCAGAGTTGTTAGCTGATATTTATATCAGAGAGATTGTCCGGTTGCATGGTGTTCCAGTTTCTATCATTTCAGACAAAGGTACACATTTCACATCTCAGTTTTAGAGGGCCGTGCAGAGAGAGTTGGGTTCTCAGGTTGAGTGATCACATCATTTAATCCTAAAACATACGGGCAGTCAGAGCGCACTATTCAGATTCTAGAGGACATGTTGCGTGCATTTGTCATTGATTTTTGGGTGTTCATGGGACTAGTTTCTGCCACTCGCGGAGTTTGCTTATAATAATAGTTATCAGTCGAGTATCCAGACGGCTCCATATGAGGCTTTAAATGGTAGAAGGTGTAGATCTCTAGTTGGTTGGTTTGAGCCGGGTGAGGTCAGGATTTTGGGCACAGATTTGGTACAGGATGCGTTGGATAAGGTGAAGTTGATTCTGGAGAAACTTCGCACAGCGGAGTCTAGGCAGAAGAGCCATGCGGACCGGAAGGTCCGAGATGTGTCTTTCATGCTTGGGGAGAAGGTACTGCTGGAGGTGTCACCCATGAAGGGTGTTATGCGGTTTGGGAAGAGGGGCAAGTTGAGTCCCCGGTTCATTGGGCCTTTTGAGGTGCTTCAAAGGGTTGGAGATGTGGCTTATGGAATTTTTTTGCCACCCAGCTTATCGAGTGTTCATCCAGTGTTTCATGTTTTTATACTCCGAAAGTATGTTGGTGACCCGTCTCATGTTTTGGACTTCACCTCAATTCATCTTGAGGTTAATATGTCATATGAGGTAGTGCCAGCGGCTATTTTGTGTCGACATGTCAGAAGGTTGAGGTCTAAGGATATAGCTTTAGTAAAGGTGAAGTGGAGAGGGCACCGGTGGATGCGGAGCAGATATCCTCACTTATTTGAGACTCTAGGTATGTTTCTAGACCCGTTCGAGGGCGAATGTTTGTTTAAAAGGGGGATAATATAACGACTCGGCCAGTCGTTCCGTGAAATTTGCCCAGATTCCCTTGTTTCAGCTTTTTCATATGTTATTTAACTTATTCATGATGTGTGGGGTCGGTTTGTTCGGGTTCGGAGTGGTCGTGGTGAGAATTGAGACACCTAGTCTCTTAAAAGAGATTAATAGTTGAAAAAGTCAGTCGGGAGTTGACTTATAGGTAAACTGCCTAGGAATATGGATTTTATAGCTTGGATAATTTCGTTAGGATATTTGGGACATAGGAGTGTGTTCGGAATGTGATTTTTAGGTCCGAAGTAGAATTAGGCTTGAATTGGCGAAATTGAGTTTCTAGCTATTTTTGTTCGGCAGTGGAAAATTAGCTATCGGGGTCGGACTAGAATTCCGGAAGGAACAGGTTCATAGGGTCATTTTAGATGTGTGTGCAAATTTTTGGGTCAATCGAACGTGTTTTGGATGGTTTCGGCATCTTCGGCGAAATTTGGAAGTTTTTAGGTTCATAGGCTTGAATCCGAGGTGAATTTTGTGTATTGACATTATTTTGGATTTTTCGAGGGTGCGAATAAGTCCGGGTGATCATTTATGACTTGCTTGTATTTTTGGTTGGGGTCCCGAGGGGCTCGGGATGATTCAGGTAGCCATCGGGGAGTTGAAAGTTGGAAATTTGCAGCTGAAGCTGCCAGTTCTGGTGTAACCGCACCTGCGGATAGAGGACCGCATGTGCGAGCCCGCATAAGCGGACATATGGTCACATATGCGGAATTTGGTGGACCGGTGAAGGACCGCAGATGCGGAGCCGGGGCCGCACCTGCGGAGTCGCAGGTGCGGAATTTTGATCGCATGTGCGGATTTTGGCATTTAAGTGGATTCTCGCAGGTGCGCGCACCTAGGACCGCAGGTGCGAGAATTCAGCCGCATGTGCGATAGTCGCTGGGCAGGTCATATAAATAGGACCCTTAGCGAATTTTGGTCATTCTTCCACCGTTTTTACACGGGCTTGGAGCATTTTGAAAGGTTTTAAAGAGGAAACTCGAGGGTTGTTCGTGGAGGTAATACTTTTGGACTTAAAACTCGTTTATATGGTATTAATGGACTGATTAGTAGTGAAATTTTTGGGAAATTAGTACCAATATTGGATGATTAGGGCTTGTAATTGGAGACTTTAAATTGGGGATTTGAGGGGGCATTTGAAGTCCGATTTTGATGTTCTTGGTATGCATAGACTTGTGGGAGGAAGAGGATTCTTGTGATGTAATTTTTATCAGATTCTAAGACGTGGGCCCGAGGTCGAGTTTAGCCAATTTCGTGATTTTTGGTTAATTTTGATAATTTTCGAATGGGTTTCGTTCCTTTGCATATAATAATGATATAAATGTGATTTTTGGTAGATTTGGAGCACTCGGAGGCCGAGTTTAGAGGCAAAGGAAATGAGGGCTAGGATTTTAGCTGGTTTTGAGGTATGTAACATTTCAAAACTTGGTTCTGAGGGTTCGAAACTCCGAACTATATGATATATGACTATAATTGAGGTGACGCACATGCCAGTGACGGGCGTGCAGGTGTGCACCGAGTAATTTGTGGTCTGGCTCATCCCATGGCACTGTTTAGTAGCTATTACAGATTGATATCCGCACTTTTATTAATGTTAAATATAAATTCTAAGGCTTCACACAGAAAATGCTGAGACCGGAGTGGTTGTATACTACTGTCTCATTATGTGATTATTTGATTCCATATAGTCAGTCCTGTCATAGCATATCATTTCATGCGTCAGTCTCAAAAATTGTTAATTGTATGCATATTTATCATTGTTTCGGGCTGATTTATGCATCTTTGACCCATGTGAGCGAGACTGGGGAGTAATGACTATGTGAGGCCGAGAGTCTATTATTGAGACAGTTATGAGATCGGACAGTACACCGCAGCGATACTCTGATCACGCCTTTGTTAGATTGATATAGCGCTTGGGCTTATAAGAGCTCCTCCAGAGTCTTTACACCCCTAGTGAGCGCATTTTTAAGTCTATTGCAACAGTTTTCATGATAAATTTGCAACGATTTGTGTGATATATTGGAACAATTACCAGTACCCTATCGCAACAGATCTCATCACATATTGGAACGGTCATTAGGGGCTGCTCTTTTTATTTTCTAGGTCTATTGGAACGGATATATTCTCAATTGCAACAAATTATAATTTCTGATATTTAAGGAAGCAAAATGAGAAATATTTTCCTAATCTATAAAATTGTTTACACCATATCCAACTAGCATTATCCATGTACAAAAATAAATATGAATACATTGTTTGGTCAACAATTCAAAAGTCAAAATATATGAGTTCGCATACAAAAACTTCTAAACTAAAATATTCTTAAACATAACAATAGAAAGTCTAGCAACGATCAACAACACTCAAGTAAGGTCTAGGTCTTCGTCACTGCTTTCATCCGCAATCGCTGCACCTACAAAAGACAATGAGAAATAAATAAATAAATTTTATAGGATAATTGAATCACAAAGTAATTGAATGACTAATTTAATAACAGAAAAAATTTCAAACTCTCTAAATTCTTAAATTTTGCGGCATATTTTTCTTTGTAAATATGACTATCCCAAAATTTTCAACCTGCTCAAAACATCATTTGTAAATACAACAATGTAGAACCTAAGATCTATCCATACATCAATTATGAAAGCTAGTCCAATACATCACATCAACTATGAAAGCTGGTCCAACTATGCAGAACTAGGTCATTAAATTCTATACCTTGTTTCATCTCCTCTTTCACCAACTACAACCACACATGTTAGTCCAACACCTCACACTTTCAGCAAATAGAAGTTGTTTTTCTTTTCTTCTTAAATACATTTGGATTACAATATTCTAATTTTTCTTCTCGGAAGATATTCCAATGGATCAAGCTGAGGACCTCGTTTACATTTTACAAATGATGTTGCAATTACCGCTTAAGGTGGAAATAAGGTAAGGTGGAATCATTGATGTATCCACATTTTACTGGATTTCTTTACAGTTGTCATTCCATTATTCAATTTATGGCTTGACCACAATTCAATCAGTTATGAACAAGAAATTTGCTCATTAAGGATAGGTTTTTATACAGGAACTTGCTTAGGGACTTGAAACATAATAATAAAAGTTGCCTTGAATAATTAGTACTTTTTCATTTTAAATAATAAGTACTTTAGACACGCAATATTAAATCAATACTTTTTTCATTTTAAATAAAAAATATTAATACCTGGAATGAGTTGGCTTTCTTTGTTGGTATCAGTAGATGTCAACGGATTGGTTGCAAAGTTCTTTGCTGTGCAGAAGAAGCTTCTCCCAGAGAATTATCACCCAATGCCGCAAGAATAATGTTAGCATCAATATCAATTTCTGAATGCTGAAGTCGTGCAAGGACATCTGCATCAACTTCTTGACGGATAGTTTCCTTTTGTTCCTCAATTGTTTTCTCTATTCTTTGTATCTTCTCCTCCATTTTTTGTAGATAATTTGTAGTATTTGAAGAGGATTCAAAACATCCTACTTTCCCTCTCAAAGAAGTTCTTGTAACCCCTCGTCCATACAATCTCAGACGTCCCGGATGTTCAGCCCCCATGACAGATGCAAATGCATCTACCTACTCATTGCCATCAATTTCGTTTTGTTGTGCTTCAATTTCCTCCATTTGAGCCTTCAAAGAAAATTCAAACAAATAGAACAAGTAAATAAAAAGTAAACTAATAAAAATAAATAATTGATATCGATATAACATCAGTTAGATATAATTCGCATAATTTTACTAGTTGTATCTTCATCCGGGCACTTGTATTCTCGCCCATCTTTTCTTTTTCTTGTAGCTAGAAAGATTTCCTTTGCTGATAAAGGATCCGAAGTTTTCTTATCATTTTCCTAGTTACATAAAAGTGAGTTAGCATTCCTGGTGATCTAGGATGCACTAAACAAGAGCCAAAAGTTTTAGTTACACACCAACATAGAACAAACTAAAGCAAAATTGTTTTTTCCAGTAGTGTGAGGAATTTTTTACTTTTTCCGGTTCTCACTATTAATTTGGGACATTCTCTGCAAGAAGAAAAAAAATCAAATAATAACTTACAAAATCACTAAGCAGATTCATGTAGTAGACAAAAGAGAGCAGGAATTAGCTACAAGATTGCAGAAATTTGGCAGAAATTTTGGGCAGAAATTTGGGCAGAAACTGGAAAAATTGTGCAGAATTATTCTGAAAAACATTCGCTAGCATTTCGACGCTTTTCGGATGTTTAGAAAGAAAAAGATAAATAAAAAGAAGAATAAGAATAAGAATAACCCTTCCGTTTCGCTTCTCACTTAGAGCGATGAAACGCTCGCTTTTTTTATCATTGCCACCATAAGCAATCATGTATACACATCATCAAACCATTTAATCAAGCACCTGTCTTTTCGGTTTTCTCTTTCTACAGACTGTTGGAATCAAGAGTTTATGAATATATTAATGCTCTAGAAGAAAAAGTGAAGTCTTTCTAAAAAAAGAAGGAAATGATACCTTCCAATTAGAAAAATCTTGAGCTCTTATATATTGTTCAGCACTAGTTATTTAAGAAGAAAGTCAATTCCTTCTTACTTTTTTAACCATGATCTTGGAAAATCAAAATAACAAACTTTTACTTTCAGCATTAAGAGAACATGTGCTATAGTAATGAATAGTGTATCAATTTGCAAACAAAAAGTGTTGATAATAGTTAATCTAATTTCCCTTATTCTTCTTATTCCTTGAATGGATTAGCAATATCTTTCGACTAAAACCAACTTATATCACTTAACTAAATTTGCCAGAGGCAGGCTAATGAAAGATGTTTGGCTTCTTCACTTTGCCATAACCAAAACCTTTATTTCATTCAATTTTTTATAAACAAAGGTGACGGTTGGGATAAAAACAACCAACAACAGTTAAGCAGAGAAAGAAGGAGGAAACATCCCCAGGAACTTTAAGAAGAAGAAGAACTTTAAGAAGAAGTTCAAGAAGAAGAAGTAGAAATAGAAAGAAGTACACATACCTAGAGTTTCTCTGAGTTCCAATACCTAAGGAGTTTCTTAAACTGAGAAGCTGGAATATCTTCAGGGATATTTTGCAGTCCAGCTTCATCATTCTGATAGGAGTCAAAGTGATCTTTTTTCAATCTACTCTTGTGCTCTCTCCAGGCAACTTGCACTGATTCCATAGTATATTTTTTTTGTAATGACCCGACCGGTCATTTTGCATATTCGGACCCAGTTCTCTTAAATAAGACTTCTCGTAGCGGCTTATCGTGATTTGTGACTTGCGGGGACAGGTGGTTCGGGATTTGGAATTGTTTGGAATAGTATAGGAACACTTGGTTCCTTAAGGTTGGCTTTTAAAGCGAAGTTTGACTTCAGTCAACATTAATAGTAAACAGTATCGGATTCGAGTTTTGATGAATTCAGTAGCTTCGTATGGTGATTTCAGACTTTTACGTACGTCCGTAATGGGTTTTGGATGACCCGGGAGCGTTTCGATGCCAAATAGCGAAATAGAGTTTCCTTAAGTTTAAAATTTGGTTTGGAACGTGATTTTATGTTATCGAGATCCCAATGGAATTCCGAGATAGGTAATAGTTCTGTTATGTCATTCATGACTTGCCTGCAAAATTTGGTGTCATTTCGAGTAGAATAGGTCGGTTCGGCGCATTTAAACCGAATTCAAGAACTTAGAAATTCTTAAGTTAGATCCTAGGGGTTTTGAGGGGTGATTTTGAGATTTAGAGTTGTTCCGGAGGCTCGAGCTAGTCTATATTATGATTTAGGACTTGTTGGTAGAATTGGAAGGGGGCTCGGGTGGGCCCAGGTGCCTCCCAGACACCACACGAGGCCAAAAACCAGCTGAAAATGCAACTGGTGCACCTGATCTGGTGTGACCGCAGGTGAGATTGCCCACCCGCAAGTGCGGGACCGCTCCTGCGTTCCCACCCTCGCAGGTGCGGAAATTCTGTAGGAGCGGAACCGCAGGTGCGGTCTCCTGCTCCGTAGGTGCGGGTTGAGCCTTTCTCGTCCAACTCCGCAGGTGCGAGCCCCAGCTCGCAGGAGCAAGACCGCAGGTGCGGTCCTCGAGCCGCAGGTACGGAACCCCTGTAGGCTAGGCAGTGTGTTTTCATTTAAACACGTGATTTCCTTCATTCCTTTCATTTTTTACGTCCATTAAAGACTTGAGAGCTTGGGAAGAACTCTCCACCACCTACCTACTAAGAGGTAAGTAAATTCTACTAAAATGTTAGATTATTGCACCAAAACTTAGGTAGATTAACATCTAAATAGTGGAAATCATGGGGGTTAGACTAAAAACCTAAGGTTGGTGAACTTTAGGGAATTTCACCACTTTTCTAACACGAAATCATATAAAACTTACATATTAATGATCCTTAGGCTATGGGTGAGTATTATCTTCGAAAATTTCCGGAACCCGAGCATGTGGGTCCGGGGGTGTATTTTGGGATTTCTTTAAGAATAGTGAATTTACTTAATAAGTAGGAGAATTTCCATACCTTGAGCATGCATTGACATATTTATATATCATTTGATGAGTTGCGAGTCCTCGGGTGTAAAGTTTTGAGTTTCGGGCGCGTTCTTGGCCGAGAAGTTGATTCTACGCGAGGTGAGTCTCATTTCCAACCTTGTAAGAGGGAATTTTCCCCATAGGTAAGTGTAAACAATTGAGTTTGTCCTTATTTCTGGGGCTACATACGCGCAAAGTGATGATAGTCCGTGCGTAGCTACTACTTTGTTGTGTCATGTAGAATTTAGGACTTCACAAGCATGCCTCTACGTGCCTTACCTGTATCCTTTCTTTTGTTCCTGGTTGCTTATTACCCTTGAAATTAACATGAGAATTTTGGAAGCTATGTGTAAGTTTAAGTGTTTAAATCCCTGAATTTAAGAATAATCCATGATAAATTCCTGAATTTTCTGATAATTCTATGTATGTCTACGAGCACCCGTGTCGCATGTATAATTTGTGAGCGGGGTAGACTTATATTGATGTCAACTGCGTCGCATGATCGATTCGCGAGCGGGGTAATAGATGCATCTATGGTTCGTGCCGCTCGACCCTCGGCAGTGCACATTTAAATTTTTGCGTCGCTTGGGCCGTACGCCTCGGCATATTACATACTATGTGCTTGAATGAGAGTCTTAATAATATTCTTACCTATTAAATTGTTCTGTGAGAAAGAAACTCGTGATTTTGTTAAATATTGTTACTTTGCCCTTGCAGGGAGATCGTTGTTTTTATATACTGATGCTTCATGTCTACTTGTTTTCCTTAAATATTATTACTGTTTAGATTCATTAAATCATATTATTGATGACGACCCTAGTGAGTAACACGTCTACCTCTCGTCACTACTTCTTCGAGTTTAGACCCCCGATACTCACTGGGTACATATTTGTTTATATGTACTCATGCTACACTTATGTACTTAATTGTACAGGTTCTGAGGCTGTTGCACCTGGTCACTATTCTGGTGTCCGTCATTGAGAGTACTATCTGGACCCGACTACGCGGTGAGCTGCTTTTCCTGGCGTTCCTCAGCCGCACTGTGGAGTTTCTATTATTTTCGGGATATTTCTGTCTACCCCTTTCAGAAAATTGTATACTCATTTTGATTATTTTGTATATTCCACTAGTCGCCTGTGGACTTGTGACACTAGGTCTTGGCATACGTAGTTTGTTTTCCTAGTATATTGCTATATTGTGTATGTTGGCAAACGATTTTTGGGTTACTTTTTCACTTTCATTAACTGAACAAGTATTTGAAGATCTCTTTAGTGTAAGCAATTTCGTTAGCAAACTAGTGTTGGCTTGCCTGACTTCGGTGTTGGGCGCCATCACGACCTGAATAAGAATTTGGGTCGTGACAACATGCTATCAGAGCTCTAGGTTCACGTAGGTCTCACAAGTCACAGGCAACCTAGTAGAGTCTTGCGGATCGATACGGAGACGTCTGTATTTATCTTCGTGAGGCTATAGGGTGTTAGGAAAATCTCTCTTTATTATTATTCTACCGTACAATTGATGGTCTTACTAAATCTCATTCTTCTACTCTCTCACAGATGGTGAGGACTCGTGCAGCTGATATTCCAAGCCAGGGAGATGCCGCTACCCCCGTAGTTTGAGGCTGTGGTAGAGGCCGAGGGAGGGAACTAGCCCGAGGTAGGAGACAGGGGCGTCCTAGATTTACTCCATTAGCCCCCCAGAGGATCCTATCCCTGAGGAGCAGGGTGAGGTGCCCCCAGCAGATCCAGCTCCAATGGATTTCACGACAACACCGGGCTTCCAAGAGGTCATGGGCCGTATGATGCAGTTCATGGATACTATGACTCAGGCTGGTTTATTTCCAGCGGATCCTGCTACATCTCAGGCGGGAGGGGGAGTTCAGACCCCTACCACACAGGCCGCCGGTCATGCAGCGACAGTAAATCAGACTCCGGGTACTCTGCCCGCGGGTGGAGCACAGCCAACAGTAGCACCTGAGGGGCGAGGATGCCTAGGACTTTATTGATAGGTGCAGGGACAAACTGCACAACATGAGAATTTTGGAGTCCCACGGAGTTAATTTCACTACTTTTCAGCTAGAGGGCAGGGCCCGCAGATGGTGGCAGTCATTCATCCTGGGTAGGCCAGCAGGTTCCCTTCCTCTCACATGGGAGCAGTTCACTCAGCTTTTCCTGAACAGGTATATTCCACCCTCTGAGAGGGAAGAGCTGCGGTATTAATTCGAGCAGCTGGAGCAGGGGCAGATGACAGTGACAGATTACAAGGCCAGGTTTTAAGAGTTGTCCCGTCATGCCCTCATGATTCTATCTACAGAGGCCGAGAGAGTGCGGAGATTTGTAGCTAGGTTGCACTCAGGTATTAGGGCCAACATGGCCCGAGAGGTGGAGATGGGTACTCCTTATCAGCTTGTGGTCGAGATAGCTCGCCGGATTGAGGGTTACTGATCGAGGGGCATAGAGCAGGGTCAGCCAGATAAGAGGGTTATACTTTCTGGGGATTTCCGAGGTGCCTCAGGTAGGGGCAGGGGTCAATTTAGCAGAGGCCAGCCTAGCAGGTCTCCATATTAAGCTCATCCACCACCTCCGTGTGGTGCTCTAGTGAGGCCTTATTTAAGTGCCATGCCGGAGAGTTCTTATCGCCCACTAGCCATCCAGGGTTTCTCCGGCGTGTATTCAGGTCATCAGCGTTCTCCCAGTCCTTACTTCAGTGCTATGCCAGAGGTTTCTCACCGTCCCCCAGCTATTCGGGGTTCTTCTTCTTCAGGGCAGCAGGCCATGCCTCCAGTGAGATGCTATGAGTGTGGGGATTCAGGACATATGAGGAGGACTTGTCCCAGACTTCGGGGCAAGGCTATTCAGCAGAGTTATCAGCCTACATACGCAGCACCGGCACTCCGTCCACCCAGAGGTGGAGGACAGGCTGGTTAAGGTCGTCCCAGAGGTGGAGGCCAGTCAGGGGGAGCTCCGTTAGCTCCTATTCAGTTCAACAAAGGTCAGTCTTCAGGTACTCCATCCAGATTCTATGCTATTCCGACCCGAGCAGATGCAGTGGCCTCAGACGCCGTGATCACAGGTACTATTTCAGTATGTGGTAGGGAGGCATCAATGCTATTTGATCTGAGATCTACTTATTCATATGTGTCAGCCTTACTTGCTTGTTTTCTGGATGTTCCTTGCTAGTCCTTGGATTCTCCTATATAAGTGTCCACTCTTGTGGGCGATTCTATGGTGGTAGACCGGGTCTATCGGTCTTGTGTGGTCACCTTTTGTGGGTTCGAGACTAGAGCAGAACTTCTATTGCTCGACATGGTTGATTTTGAGATCATCCTGGGCATGGATTGGCTATCTCCTCATCATGCCATCTTTAATTGCCATGCCAAGACGGTTACTTTGTCCATGCCCGAGTTACCTAGGTTGGAATGGAGAGGTTCCTCAGTTAGTGCAGCCAGTAGAGTTATTTCCTTCCTAAAGGCTCGACATATGATCGAGAAGGGTTGTTTGGCGTATCTTGCTTATGTGCGGGACACCACCGCCGAGTTTCCAACGATTGATTTAGTGCCAGTTGTTCGAGAGTTTGCGGATGTCTTTCCTTCGGACCTTCCGGGCATTCCTCCGGATCGAGATATCAATTTTTGTATTGATGTAGCTCCATGAACTCAGCCTATTTCTATTCCCTCGTACCGTATGGCTCCGAAGGAGTTGAAGGATCAACTTGAGGAGTTTTTAGCTAAGGGGTTTATCAGGCCGACTGTATTGCCGTGGGGTGCTCCAGTTGAACAAGGTAACTATTAAGAACAAGTATCCATTGCCACGCATCGATGATTTGTTTGACCAGTTACAAGGTGCCAGGGTATTTTCTAAAATTGACTTGAGATTGGGGTATCATCGGCTGAAGATTCGGGCTTCGGATGTTCCGAAGATTGCTTTTCGTACGAGATATGGCCATTATGAGTTCTCGGTGATGTCCTTTGGCTTGACTAATTCCCCAACAACATTTATGGACTTGATGAATAGGGTGTCCAGGCCGTATATTGATTCCTTTGTCATCGTCTTCATTGATGGCATTTTGATTTACTCACGTAGCCGGGAAGAGCACGAGCATCATTTGAGAGTTGTGCTTCAGACCTTGCGAGGACAGAAGCTATATGCTAAGTTCTCCAAGTGTGAGTTTTGGTTAGATTCCGTGGAATTCTTGGGACATGTGGTATCTGGAGAGGGTATCAAGGTTGATCCTAAGAAGATTGAGGCAGTTCAGAGTTGGCCACGTCCTACCTCAGCGATAGAGATGAGGAGTTTCTTTGGCCTAGCAGGCTACTACCGGCGATTTGTTGAGGGCTTTTCATCCATTGCAGCCCCATTGACTAGATTGACTCAGAAGAATGCTCCATTTCGGTTGTCCGATGAGTGTGAGGCGAGATTTCAGAAGCTCAAGACTACATTGATTTCAGCACCAGTTCTAGTATTACCTTTCGGTTCGGGGATGTATACGGTGTATTGCGATGCTTCACGCGTTGGTTTGGGGTGTGTATTAATGCAGGAAGGGAGAGTTATTTCCTATGCTTCGTGCCTGCTGAAGGTTCATGAGAATAATTACCCTGTGCCCGATTTGGAGTTGGCGGCGATTGTTCATGCTCTTACGATTTGGAGGCATTACTTATATGGGGTGTCTTGTGAGGTGTATACGGACAACCGCAGCTTGCAGCACTTGTTCAAACAGAGGGATCTTAATTTGAGGCAGCACATGTGGCTTGAGTTACTAAAGGATTATGACATCACCATTCTCTATCATCCAGGCAAGGCGAATGTAGTAGCAGATGCCTTGAGTAGGAAGGCGGGTGGGTATGGGTAGCTTGGCCTATATTGCAGCCCAGGAGAGACCTCTAGCCTCGGACATTCAATCCTTGGCCAATCGCTTGGTGAGATTAGATCTTTAAGAGCCTCGTCGAGTTCTAGCTTATGTGGGTGCTCAGTCTTTATTATTGGGGGAGATTAAGGCTCGACAATATGATGATCCGTGTTTGGCAGAACTAGGGGAGACAGTGGTTCAGGGTGGTGCCAAGGAGGTTACTATTGGCGAGGATGGTGTTCTGAGACTTCAGGGTCGATTGTGTGTTCCTAATATTGATGGCTTGAGGCAGAGGATTCTAGAAGAGGCGCACAGTTCTCGGTATTCTGTTTATCCTAGTGCTACGAAGATGTATCATGATCTGAAGCAGCATTTCTGGTGGAGACGGATGAAGAGGGACATTGTGGAGTATGTGGCTAGGTGTCTTAATTGCCAGCAGGTTAAATATGAGCACCAGAGACCAGGAGGCCTACTTGAGCAGATGCCCATTCCTGAGTTGAAGTGGGAGCGCATTACTATGGACTTCGTGGTTAGGTTTCCTCAGACGTTGCGGAAGGTTGACGCGGTTTGGGTTATTGTGGATATGTTGACCAAATCGGCGCATTTCATTCCTGTAGATACTACTTATACTTCTGAGAGGCTAGCCCAGATATGCATTCGAGAGATAGTCTGGTTGCACGGTGTATCGGTGTCCATTATATCAGATCGAGGTCCTCAGTTCACCTCGCACTTCTGGAGAGCATTACACAGAGAGATGGGCACTCAAATTGATCTCAGCACATCATTTCATCCACAGACTGATGGTCAGTCGGAGCGTACAGTTCAGATATTGGAGGACATGCTCAGAGCATGTGTGCTTGACTTTGGAGGCCAGTGGGACCAGTTCTTGCCTTTGGCCGAGTTTGCTTACAATAATAGTTATCAGTCCAGCATCGAGATGGCTCCATTTGAGGCTTTATATGGGCGGCAATGTCGTTCTCTTATCGTGTTGTTTGATCCTGGTAAGGCTAAGTTATATGGTGTAGACCTGGTGAGGGATGCTTTAGAGAAGGTGAAGTTAATTCAGGAGAGGCTCCGCACAGCACAGTCCAGACAGAAGAGTTACGCGGATCAGAGGGCACGTGATGTGTCATTTATGGAGGGAGATAAGGTTNNNNGTTTGATCCTGGTGAGGCTAAGTTATATGGTGTAGACCTGGTGAGGGATGCTTTAGAGAAGGTGAAGTTAATTCAGGAGAGGCTCCGCACAGCACAGTCCAAACAGAAGAGTTACGCGGATCAGAGGGCATGTGATGTGTCATTTATGGAGGGAGATAAGGTTCTGCTGAAGGTTTCGCCGATGAAGGGTATTATGAGATTCGGGATGAAGAGCAAGCTGAGCCCGAGGTTCATAGGCCCGTTCGAGGTATTGAGGCGAGTTGGAGAGGTTGCTTATGAGCTTGCCTTACCTCCCAGTTTGTCAGGTGTCCATCCGGTATTCCACGTATCCATGCTACGGAGATACCACGTCGAATTCTCTCACGTTGTCGATTTCAGTACTATTCAGTTGGATGAGAGGTTGGGCTACGAGGAGGATCCAGTTGCTATTGTTGATAGACAGGACCGCCAGTTGAGATCTAAGAAAATTTCTACTGTAAAGGTCCAGTGGCGGGGCCAACCGGTCGAGGAGGCGACTTGGGAGTTTGAGGAGGACATGCGGAGAAAATACCCACACTTATTCAGTACTGCAGGTATGATTCTAGACCCGTTCGAGGACGAACGTTTGTTTAAGAGGTGGAGAATGTAACGACCTAACCGGTCGTTTTGCGTATTCGGACCCCATTCCCTTAAATAAGACTTCCCGTAGCGGCGTATCGTGATTTGTGACTTGCAGGGACGGGTGGTTCGAGATTTGGAAGTGTTTGGAATAGTATAGGAACACTTGGTTCCTTAAGGTTGGCTTTTAAAGCGAAGTTTGACTTCGGTCAACATTTATGTAAACGGCATCGGAATCGAGTTTCGACGATTCCAGTAGATTCGTATGGTGATTTCGGATTTTTACGTATGTCCGTAATGGGTTTTGGATGACCCAGGAGCATTTCGACACCAAATAGCGAAATAGAGTTTCCTTAAGTTTGAAATTTGGTTTGGAACGTGATTTTATGTAATCGAGGTCCGAATGGAATTCCAAGACCGGGAATAGTTCCGTTATGTCATTCATGACTTGCCTTCAAAATTTGGCGTCATTCCGAGTAGTATAGGTTGGTTTGGCGCATTTAAACAGAATTTAAGAACTTAGAAATTCTTAAGTTTGATCCTAGGGGTTTTGAGGGGTGATTTTGAGATTTAGCGTTGTTCCGGGTGTTCCGGAGGCTCGAGCTAGTCCGTATTATGATTTAGGACTTGTTGGTAGAATTGGACCGGGTTGTCCCAGGTGCCTCCCGGACACCACACGAGGCCAAAAACCAGCTGAAAATACAGTTGGTGCACCTGATCTGGTGTGACCGCATGTGCGAGACCGCTCCTGCGGTCCCAGCCTCGCAAGTGCGGGAATTCCGCAGGAGCGGAATCACAGGTGCGATCTCCAGCTCGGCAGGTGTGGGCCCAGCCTTTTCGGTCCAAATCCGCAGGTGAGAGGCACAACTAGCAGGCGCGAGACCGCAGGTGCGGTCCTTGAGCCGCAAGTGCGGAACTCCTGTAGGCCAGGCAGTGTGTTTTCATTTATACACGAGATTTCCTTCATTCCTTTCATTTTTTACCTCCATTGAAGACTTGAGATCTTGGGAAGAACTCTCCACCACCTAACTACTAAGAGGTAAGTAAATTCTACTAAAATGTTAGATTATTGCACCAAAACTTAGGTAGATTAACATCTAAATAGTGGAAATCATGAGGGTTAGAGTAAAACCCTAGGGTTGGTGAACTTTAGGGAATTTCACCACTTTTCTACCACAAAACCATATAAAAATTACATATTAATTATCCTTAGGCTATGGGTGAGTATTATTTTCGAAACTTTCTGGAACCCGAGCATGTGGGCCAGGGGGTGTATATTGGGATTTCTTCAAGAATAGTGAATTTACTAAATAAGTAGGAGAATTTCCATACCTTGAGAATGCATTGACATATTTATATATCATTTTATTAGTTGCGAGTCCTCGGGTGTAAAGTTTGGAGTTTCGGGCGCGTTCTTGGCTAGGAAGTTTATTCTACGCAAGGTGAGTCTCCTTTCCAACCTTGTAAGAAGGCATTGTCCCCATAGGTAAATGTAAACGATTGAGTTTGTCCTTATTTGCGAGGGCTACGTACGCGCAAAGTGACGAGAGTCCGTGCGTAGCTACTACTCTGTTGTGTCGGGTAGAATTTAGGACTTCACAAGCATGCCTCTACGTACCTTACCTGTATTCTTGCTCTTGTTCCTGGTTGCTTATTACCCTTGAAATTAACATGAGAATTTTGGAATCTATGTGTAAGTTTAAGTGTTTAAATCCATGAATTTATGAATAATCCATGATAAATTCCTGAATTTCCTGATAATTATGTGTATGTCTACGAGCACCCGTGTCACATGTATAATATGTGAGCGAGGTAGCCTTATATTTATGCCAATCGCGTCGCATGATCGATTCGCGAGCGGGGTAATAGATGCATCTATGGTTTGTGCCACTCAACCCTAGGCAGTGCACATTTAAATTTCTGCGCTGCTTCGGTTGTACGCCTCGGTATATTACATACTATGTGCTTGATTGTGAGTCTTAATAATATTCTTACCGATTAAATTATTCTGTGAGAAAGAAACTCATGATTTTGTAAAATATCGTTACTTGGCCCTTGCAGGGAGATCATTGTCTTTATATACTGATGCTTCATGTCTACTTGTTTTCCATAAATGTTATTACTGTTTAGATTCATTAAATCATATTATTGATGACAACCCTAGTGAGTAACACGTCTACCTCTCGTCACTACTTCTTCGAGTTTAGACAGGATACTCACTGGGTACATATTTGTTTATATGTACTCATGCTACACTTCTGTACTTAATTGTACAGCTTCTGAGACTGTTGCACCTATTCACTGTTCCGGTGTCCGTCATTGAGAGTACTATCTGGACCCCACTACACGGTGAGCTACTTTTCCTAGCGTTCCTCAGCAGCACTTTGGAGTTTCCATTATTTTCGGGATATTTCTGTCTACCCCTTTCAGACAGTTGTATACTCATTTTGATTATTTTGTATATTCCGCTAGTCGCTTGTGGACTTGTGACACTAGGTCTTGGCATACGTAGTTGGTTTTCGTAGTATTTTGCTATACTGTATATGTTGGAAAACGATTTTTGGGTTAATTTTTCACTTTCATTAAAGGACTTCTTAAATTAAAACTGAACAAGTATTTGAACATCTCTTTAATTTAAGCAATTTCATTAGCAAACTAGTGTTGGCTTGCCTGACTTCGTTGGTGGGCGCCATCACGACCTGAATAGGAATTTGGGTCGTGACATTTTTCCAGCTTCAGGAATATCATATTTATCCTACAATTGATGTCAAATCTGTTAGAGCAGAAGATATGAGATTTTCAACAAAATATTCAAAATTAAGAAGTTCAGACCTTGGTATATTCCCATATATCCTCTTTTGTGTCCATCTTCCTCCAATTCAAAATATCAAGAGGACATGGAGTCGCATTCCTTGCCAATGTACCGAGGAAGCTTCAAAACTCTATCACAACACCATCACTAGGACCAACGGGTTGATTTAAGTTGTTAAGTAAAATCACTTTACGCTCCTGGCATCCATGTATATTTTTCATCTTTGTTTTACCTCTTTTTCTTGGTAGAATAAAAGGGCCTGCAATTGTATGAACCAAAAAAAAAATCACCAAATCGGTATTGTTGATACGTTATTTATGACTGCAATAGGATGTAAATATTTTTAGATAAAATCTATAAGTGTTTACCTTGTTCTTCACATTGTTCATGTACAGTAGGAGTTGTAGAATCCAACTGAACTTGTTCCACCACTTGTTCATCTATTACTTGTGTGGCAGGAGTGGTTGATCTAGTTTGTACATGGGCTGAAGATTCTCTTCAATGATATTCGGATGCTCTTTGTTTGATTGTTTAGCAGGAACACCATATTTTGCAGAAGTGGTTGATCTAATTTGTACATGGGCTACTACTCCTGGATATTGTGGCAAATTCTCTTCAAGAATATTCGAAAGATCTTTCTTTGATTTTCTATCGGGAACACCATATTTTTGGCTAAACAAATTCCTTATTTTATTTGCCAAAGATGCCATTGTTCCAGGTTTTGCGTATGTCGCACTTTTCTTTCTCTTGGGCTTTGAAAGTCTTTCTTGACTAATGTCTATCAGAATCTGATGAAAAATACAATAACAAATTATCTCTAATAGGTAGTATATAAAAGAAAATAGTAGGATTTAAATGATCGGGCTATTACCTCCCCAAAAGACCTCTTCTTATGAGTTTCCTCTTTTGTTATTCACCTACCAAGGATAAATAAGATAGAATACTTATGAGACTCCACAATAGATATAGATTTAAATAGATCTCAAATGCCAACGTCATACACAAGAACGCAAGAACAAAAGTGGTAAATAGGATTTAATCTACTAACTTAAGTGCTTGGATATTATAAAAGCTTGAAAGGAAACAAACTAAGCTTGAACTGAAACATATTAAAATAGCTCCATATATCAAGTTTCAATTAGCTAGCATATTACAAAATCTTGAAACTGAAACACACAAAAAATTCAAAGAGCATATACAAGAACAAAAAATTGTTCAAAAGAAAACAATGAAGTTTAAAAATACAAATAAAAATCATAATTTCCTTCTTCAATCATCAGCCTCCATCCAATCCCAATCCATATCATCTAACTCATCCTCCTCTTCTAATATTTCCACATCTGTATCGTGAGAATGTTGTGCATCAAATGGCATATCAATAACATTAAGAGGTAAATCTTCTCTCGACCATCTAATATCAATATCGACTAATCTATTTGATGGACCGACGTCATTATTAGGCTCCCTCCAAAATGTCTACCAAACATAAGGAATATTTTCTTCCTCCAAATCATACAAATCAACAGGGACTTTATTCCTTGGATAATAAACATCTTTCTCAATTGGATCCTCCACATAAAAAACTTGATGGACTTGAGATGCCAATACAAAAGAGTCATCAGTACTACATAATCGATTAAAGTATACCCTAGTTAACCCATATTCATCAACTTCATTACGAAACCAATCACATGTAAACAATACAACACTAAAGCAGCCCCAATAATCAATCTCAATGATATCCTGAATAGTTCCATATTACAAAACCTCTCCATCAATGGGATTTTGGTCCCTAACACTAGCAAAACTATCCGTTGTTAGTAACAAAGTCACTCCACTATTCTATGTCTTCAACGGGGCATCCCGCGTCATTGTATGAAACAAGTAGACATTGACAAAATATCCAGTATATCGTTTCTCCAATGTATTAGGCCTTTTAGCCAGCCATTGCAAATGATTGGTCACGTCAATGCTTTTTACTTTATATTTAAACCAATCGGCGAAGTTTCAACTATGATTTCTTGCTCTTATCCATGCATTTGATCTATTATGACTATCAATTAAATTCTTATGTTCCATGAAAGTCATATGTTTCAAATTTAATCATTAGGCCTTTATCCATTAAATTTAAAAATCATAAAGTGCAAAATAAATAAAGCTTATAATACAAGTGATGGTAATATATTTTATCTTACATGATGAATGCCTCCACTTCTTCATCTTCAGTATTGAAGAGAGCATATCTATGTGCCTTAGAACATAGCTGCAAATCCATAGCAAAAATCTTTCCTTTTCGCTTTTTTTTTTACTTCCAATTGGATGGCCTATTTTTGGAAAAATAGGTGACAATGTTTCTCCTTCAATGTCCCCATCATCATCAGTTTGGTACCTACTGAATTTTGTTTTCACCCCATCATGTAGGTATCTCGAACAAAAGATCAAGCACTCTTCGTCCAGAAACCCCTCTGCAATTGACGCTTCTGGATGAGCTCGATTACGATTAAACGCCTTATATTTGCACAAATTTCTTTAAGTTTAATACATCCAACGACAATGAGTTGGACCCCCAAGCTTAATTTCATTTACAAAATGAATAGGCAAATAAGGCATTATATCAAAATAGGTTGGAGGGAAAATCATTTCAAGCTCACATGTAATATCATTGATTTCGGTCTGCAATCCATCAAGAACCTATGGCCTTATCACCTAGGCACATATGGTTTAAAGAAGTTACCCAACTTAATCAATGCCAAGAAACATTCTTGGGTAATTATTTTCTAACAGCAACTTGGAGAAAGTAATGCATTATAAAATGAGCATCATGACTCTTGTACCCAGATATTTTCATCTTTTTTTCATGCACACATCGTGATATATTCGAGGCACACCCTTTTGGCAATTTGACATTTTTAAAGACGGTGCAAAATCGCGTTTTCACTTTTGGATTCATGTAGAAACAAGCTTTAGCAAAAGATATTGTTCCACTTACAACATCATGTATTGGTTGAAGCTCTTTTCGTATTCCCATTTCTTGCAAATCGTAACGAGAATTTACATGATCTTTGACTTTCCATCTATCTCCAAAAATGTCCCAAGAATACTATCACATATATTCTTCTCAATGTGCATCGGATCAAGATTGTGCCTCAATTTGTTAGTTTTCCAATATGGTAAATCAAAGAAGATGGATCTTTTCTTCCATTGACCCTTGTTATCCCGAGACATTTTAATTTGACCCTTTTCAAAAACATTCTTGAATTCACGCAACTCTTCGAGCACTTCTGTACCCGACAAAGGAGTGGGTGCAAGTCTCTGATCCTCCTTACCATGAAATGATTTCTTATCTCTTCGAAATGGATGTTCAGGAGGCAAAAATTCTCGATGACACATGTAGCACATCTTACGACTATGCTTGAGATATTGAGAGCATGTGCCATAATTACAAGTGGGGCATGCAAATTTTCCCTTTGTGCTCCAACTAGAAAGCATTGCTAGTGTAGGAAAATCACTAATTGTCCACATTATGCCTTCATGCATTTGAAACATCTGGTTAGATTCGGCATCAAATGTTTCTACACCAGATTCCCATAGCTCTTTTAATTCAGCAATTAGTGGTTGTAGATACACATCTATTTCTTTTCCCGGAGACGAAGGACCTGGGATGATCATTGACAACATTATATACTCTGGCTTCATGCAAATCCAAGGCGATAGATTATAGTTCATTAATATAACACGCCACGTGCTATGGGAAATACTCATTGTTCGAAATGGGTTGAAACCATCACTTGAAAGACCCAATCTAATATTACAAGGGTCGCTAGAGAATTCAGGGTGCAAGGAGTCGAACTCCTTCCAAGCATCACCATCAGCAGGATGTCTTATATTTCCATCATTCGATCGTTCAGTGGCATGCCATCTCATAGATGCAGCTATTTCGGGACAAATGAATATCCTCTGAAGGCGAGGCTTTAATGTAAAGTACCTTAAAACCTTTGCGGGGGTTTTGGTCTTTTTATTAGTCAATACATTAACAACATTCTTCCATCTAGAAGACCCACACACATAACAAGTATCCGCATTTATATTATCATTAAAACATAACATGCAATCTTTAAAACATGCATGTATTTTTTCATAATAAAGACCCAAATATTTTATCATGCTTGTTGCCTTGTAGAAAGACTTGAGTATCTGAGCAAACGGAAATGCCTCTTTTAACAACTCCAACAAGTCGGTGAATGCCACATTACTCAACCCGTGAATGCACTTAAACAAGTAAAACTAAATCGTAAAACCCAATTTGTAGATATTCTCACACCCTTGATATAACTCTTCTTTTCATTCTTCTACTAATTTAAAGAATCTTTTTGCATCTTCGGAAGGTCCATCTGTGACGACCCAAAATCCTAATTCAGGTCGTGATGGCGCCCAACATCGGGGTCAGGCAAGCCAACACTTGTTTTACTAATAAATTTCCCTTACTTGATAAAAACACTCCAACACTTGCAAAATTTTAAGTTAGAACATTTTGTGGAAACAGATAAATTAACCAACTTAAACCAAAGTAGCCATAAGTGATCCTGAACTAATACATATATATACAATCCCAAAATATAAAATGCCTACTACGTGTGTGCAAGGAACTAGTGTCACGAGCTTACAGGCATACTAGTAGAATATACAAAAGATGTAGTAATTGTCCTACTGTCTGAAATAAGTAGACATGAATAAACAAAAGAGAACTCCATGGTGCTGCTGAGAACGCCAAGGGAAGCACCTCACCGTGAAGTCAAGTCCAACTACTACTCAAGATCGAGCTCCGACCTGATAACCAGATGTACCATCCCCAGAACATGTACAATTAAGTACATAAGCGTAGCATGAGTAAATAAACAAATATGTACCCAGTGAGTATCCAGTCTAATCTCCAAGAAGTAGTGACAAGAGGTTGACGTGATACTTACTAGGGTCAACAATATATAATAAATACAGGCTAGGAAGAGATAATAATAATGAACAATAATAATAAAAACAAGGGCAGGAGTATCAGATAGCCTTCTGTAGTACCTTTACGTATCACCTTCCCTAGCATAAAAGTTACTTAGTTCCCTTATTTTCCATAAAAATCAACAAATATAACTACAGGGCTTCTCACCAATTAATAAACACATGACACTCCGTGAACGTACAACCGATACGACGTGAAAAGTAAATGTGCACTGCCGAGGGTCGAACAACCTGGACCATAGATGCATCTATCTGCCTCGCGAATCGAACATCCGACGCGGTTAACATAATACTAGGACTACCCCGCTCGTGAATCATTCATGCAACTCGGTTTCCCGTATACATATACATAATTAACAGAACTTCTTAGGCTTTCATATGTAAGATTCAAGGAACATACTAGCAAAAGGACCCAATAATGTCAACTTCGAATCGTAACTTCTTAGGCTTTCATATGTAAGATTCAAGGATATTAGACCACTTAGACAATATGCAAGATCACATATATAACACATAAAGCATGCTTGTGAGTTTTAAACTACCCGACAAGGCATAATAGTAGCTACGCACGGACTCTCGTCACTTCGTGCGTGCGTAGCCCCCGTAAATAAGGACATACAATCATTATAGTCACCTATGGGGACAATTCCCTCTTACAAGGTTATAAAGGAGACTCACCTCGTGTCGAACCTACTTTCCGGGTGAAGAATATGCCCGAAAATCCAAACTCGTCTCCCAAGGACTCGAAACTAGCAACAAGTTACTTAATTATATAAATAAATGCTAAATAAATCAATTTTAATGCATGGAAGTGAGATTTCTAAATCTTTCCCCAAAAGGTCAAAAATCGAACACGGGCCCTCTCGGTCCAAACCCAAAATTCGGACCAAAACCCGATTACCCATTCGCCCTCGAGCCCGGATATGTAAATGGTTTTGAAATCCGACCTCAATTTGAGGTCTAAATCCCTAAATTTCAAACCATGAAAACCCTAGATTCTAGGATGAAATCTTGTAAAAAGAAGTTAAGGACTGAAGCAAAAGAGTTAGAAATCACTTACAAATGTTTTGGAGAAGAAAGAGTGTTTGGAAAATTGCCTCTAATGTTTTTAAGTTTTTGAACAATGAATAATAACTGAAAATCCCACTTATTTATACCCCTCTCAGGCCCCCACCACGGACCGCACAAAAACGACCGCGGACCTCGCTGGCAAAAACAAGAAAAAGTGAAGAAAGTAAAGAAAAATGACTGCAGTGACATGCTTTAGTATTTTTTCCATCCTTTCTCTACAGATGTCAAAATTATGATTTCTTTACCTTTCTGGAAACTAGACACGAAGGGTTACAACTTTCTTTTTTGAATCATCTCAAAATTCCTTGTAGATCAAACGCTATAGGCCTCCGAAGTTGGAGCAGTGGTCTAGCTCCTCCACCGCGGACCGCACAAAAACGGCCGCGGACGCGAAGGCCCCCCACTGCGGTCAACACAAAACGACCGCGGACCTCGGTGGTGGGTTCATTGATTTGACTCCTCTGACCTGCAACAGCTATGTTTTAAGCCTAAAGACATCCCGAGACCTACCCGGAACTCACCCAAGCCCTTGGAACTTCAAACCAAATATACTAACAAGTCTCAAATCATCCTACGAACTTGCTCGAGCCTTCGGAGCACTGAAAAGAATGCTAAAACTCAGAATCACACCTCAAAACCCCTAGAATCAAACTTAAAAACTTTAAGTTCTTGAATTTGTTAAAAATGGGCCAAACCGACCTATACTACTCGTAATGACACAAAATTTTGCAAGCAAGTCATAAATGACATAACGAAACTATTTCCGGTTTCATAATTTCGTTCGAACCTCAATAACACAAAAAACCATACCGAACCACAATATGAACTTAAGAAAACTCTTATTTCGCTATTGGGCGCCGAAACACTCCCGTGTCATAGAAAACCCATTCCGAACATACGCCCAGGTCGGAAATCATCATACGAAATCCATAGCAAAAATCTTTCCTTTTCTCTTTTTTTTTACTTCCGATTGGATGGCCTATTTTTGGAAAAATAGGTGACAATGTTGCTCATTCAATGTCCCATCATCCTCAGTTTGGTACCTACTGAATCTTGTCTTCACCCCATCATGTAGGTATCTCGAACTAAAGATCAAGCACTCTTCGTCCAGAAACCCCTCTGCAATTGACGCTTCTGGATGAGCTTGATTACGAACAAACGACTTATATTTGCACAAATTTCTTTAAGTTTAATACATCAAACGCCAATGAGTTGGACCCCCAAGCTTAATTTTATTTACTAAATAAATAGGCAAATGAGGCATTATATCAAAATAAGTTGGAGGGAAAATCATTTCAAGCTCACATGTAATATCATTGATTTCAGTCTGCAATCTATCAAGATCATATGGCCTTATCACCTAGGCACATATGGCTTCAAAGAAGTTACCCAACTTAATCATTGCCAAGAAACATTCTTGGGTAATGATTTTCTAATAACAACTTGGAGAAAGTAATAAATTATAAAAGGAGCATCATCACTCTTGTACCCGAATATTTTTTTATTTTTCTCATGCACACAGCGTGATATATTCGAGGCACACCCTTTTGGAAATTTGACATTTTTAAAGACGGTGCAGAATCGCCTCTTCACTTTTGGATTCATGTAGAAACAAGCTTTAGCCAAAGATATTGTTCCACTTACAACATCATGTATTGGTGGAAGCTCTTTTCGTATTCCCATTTCTTGCAAATCATAACGAGAATTTACATGATCTTTGACGTTCCATCTATCTCCAATAATGTCCCAAGAATACTATCACATATTTTCTTCTCAATGCGCATCGGATCAAGATTCTGCCTCAATTTGTTAGTTTTCCAATATGGTAATACAAATAAGATGGATCTTTTCTTCCATGGACCCTTGTTATCACGAGACATTTCTTTTGACCCTTTCCAAAAACATTCTTGAATTCACGCAACTCTTCGAGCACTTCTTTACCCGACAAAGGAGTGGGTGCAAGTCTATGATCCTCCTTACCATGAAATGATTTCTTATCTCTTTGAAATGGATGTTCAGGAGGCAAAAACTCTTGATGACCCATGTAGCACATCTTACGACTATGCTTGAGATATTGAGAGCATGTGTCATAATTACAGGTAGGGCGTGCAAATTTTCCCTTTGTGCTCCAACTAGAAAGCATTTCTAGTGTAGGAAAATCACTAATTGTCCACATTATGCCTGCATGCATTTGAAACATCTGGTTAGATTCGGCATCAAATGTTTCTACACCGAATTCCCATAGCTCTTTTAATTCAGCAATTAGTGGTTGTAGATACACATCTATTTCTTTTCCCAGAGATGAAGGACCTGGGATGATCATTGACAACATTATATACTCTGGCTTCATGCAAATCCAAGGCGATAGATTATAGTTCATTAACATAACAAGCCACGTGCTATGGGAAATACTCATTGTTCGAAATGGGTTGAAACCATCACTTGAAAGACCCAATCTAATATTACAATGGTCGCTAGAGAATTCAGGGTGCAAGGAGTCGAACTCCTTCCAAGCATCACCATCAGCAGGATGTCTTATATTTCCATCATTCGATTGTTCAGTGGCATGCCATCTCATAGCTGCAGCTGTTTCGGGACACATGAATATCCTCTTAAGGCGAGGCTTTAATGTAAAGTACCTTAAAACCTTTGCGGGGGTTTTTGTCTTTTTATTAGTCAATACATTAACAACATTCTTCCATCTAGAAGACCCACACAGATAACAAGTATCCGCATTTATATTATCATTAAAAAATAACATGCAATCATTAAAACATGCATGTATTTTTTCATAATAAAGACCCAAATATTTTATCATGCTTGTTTCCTTGTAGAAAGACTCGAGTAGCTGAGCAAATGGAAATGCCTCTTTTAACAACTCCAACAAGTCTGTGAATGCCACATTACTCAACCCGTGAATGCACTTAAACAAGTAAAATCGAACCGTAAAACCCAATTTGTAGAAATTCTCACACCCTGGATATAACTGTTCTTTTCATTCTTCTACTAATTTAAAGAATCTTTTTGCATCTTCGGAAGGTCCAGCTGTCACGACCCAAAATCCTAACTCAAGTCGTGATGGCGCCCAACATCGGGGTCAGGCAAGCCAACACTTGTTTTACTAATAAATTTCCCTTACTTGATAAAAACACTCCAACACTTGAAAATTTTTAAGTTAAAACATTTCGTGGAAACAGATAAATTAACCAACTTAAACCAAAGTAGCCATAAAGGATCCTGAACCAATACATACAAATACAATCCCAAAATATAAAATGCCTACTACGTGTGTGCCAGGAACTAGTGTCACGAGTTTACATGCATACTAGTAGAATATACAAAAGATGTAGTAATTGTCCTACTATCTGAAATAAGTAGACATGAATAAACAAAAGAGAACTCCATGGTGCTGCTGAGAACGCCAAGGGAAGCAGCTCACCGTGAAGTCAAGTCCAACTACCACTCAAGATCGAGCTCCGGCCTGATAACCAGATGTACCAGCCTTAGAACATGTACAATTAAGTACAGAAGTGTAGCATGAGTAAATAAACAAATATGTACCCAGTGAGTATCCAGTCTAATCTCGAAGAAGTAGTGACGAGAGGTTGACGTGATACTTACTAGGGTCAACAAAATATAATAAATACAGGATAGGCAGAGATAATAATAATGAACAATAATAATAAAAACAAGGGCAAAAGCATCAGATATCCTTCTGCAGTACCTTTACGTATCACCTTCCATAGCATAAAAATTACTTAGTTCCATTATTTTCCATAAAAATCAACAAATATAACTACAGGGCTTGTCATCAATTAATAAACACATGACACGCCGTGAACGTACGGCCGATACGACGTGAAAAGTAAATGTGCACTGCCGAGGGTCGAACAACTCGGACCATAGATGTATCTATCTACCTCGCTCGCGAATCGAACATGCGACGCAGTTAACATAATACTAGGGCTACCCCGCCAGCGAATCATTCATGCAACTCGGGTTCCCGTATACATATACATAATTAACAAGAAATTCCGGATAAATTAACAAGGAACATACTAGCAAAAGGATCCAATAATGTCAACTTCGAATCGTAACTTCTTAGGCTTTCATATGTAAGATTCACGGATATTAGACCACTTAAACCATATGCAAGATCACATATATAACACATAAAGCATGCTTGTGAGTTTTAAACTACCCGACAAGGCATAATAGTAGCTACGCAGTGACTCTCGTCACTTCGTGCGTGCGTAGCCTCCATAAATAAGGACATACAATCATTATAGTCACCTATGGGGACAACTCCCTCTTACAAGGTTAGAAAGGAGACTCACCTCGTGTCGAACCTACTTTCCGGGTGAAGAATGCGCCCGAAAATCCAAACTCGTCTCCCAAGGACTCGAAACTAGCCACAAGTTACTTAATTATATAAATAAATGCTAAATGAATCAATTTTAATGCATGAAAGTGAGATTTCTAAAGCTTTCCCCAAAAGGTCAAAAATCGAACACGGGCCCTCTCGGTCCAAACCCAAAATTCAGACCAAAACTCGATTACCTATTCGCCCTCGAGCCCTGATATGCAAATGGTTTTGAAATCCGACCTCAAATTGAGGTCTAAATCCCCAAATTTCAATATTCTTAGGTTTTACCCAAAATTCCCAATTCCACCATGAAAACTCTAGATTCTAGGATGAAATCTTGTAAAAAGAAGTTATGGAGTGAAGAAAAAGAGTTAGAAATCACTTACAAATGTTTTGGAGAAGAAAGAGTGTTTGGAAAATTGCCTCTTATGTTTTTATGTTTTTGAAAAATGAAAAATAACTGAAAATCCCACTTATTTATACCCCTCTCAGGCCCCTACCATGGACCGCACAAAAACGACCGCGGACCTCGCTAGCAAAAACAAGAAAAAGTGAAGAAAATAAAGAAAAATGACTGCAGTGACATGCTTTAGTATTTTTGCCATCCTTTCTCTACAGATGTCAAAATTACGATTTCTTTACCTTTCTAGAAACTAGACACGAAGTGTTACAGCTTTCTTTTTTGAATCATCTCAAAATTCCTTGTAGATCAAACGATATAGGCCTCCGAAGTCGGACCAGTGGTCCAGCTCCTCCACATCGGACAACACAAAAACGACCGCGGACGCGAAGGCCTCCACCGCGGTCAGCACAAAAAGGACCGCGGACCTCGGTGGTGGGTTCAGAGATTTGACTCCTCTGACCTGCAACAACTATGTTTTAAGCCTAAAGACATCCGGGGACCTACCCGGAACTCACCCAAGCCCTCGAAACTTCAAACCAAATGTACTAACAAGTCCTAAATCATCCTACGGACTTGCTCGAGCCTTCGGAGCACCCAAAACAACGCTAAAACTCAGAATCACACCTCAAAACCCCTAGAATCAAACTTAAAAACTTTAAGTTCTTGAATTCGTTAACAATGGGCCGAATCAACCTATACTACTCGTAATGACACCAACTTTTGCAATAAAGTCATAAATGACATAACGGAACTATTTCTGGTCTCGGAATTTCGTTCGAACCTCGATAACACAAAAAACCGTACCAAACCACAATATGAACTTAACGAAACTCTTATTTCTCTATTGGGCGCCGAAACGCTCCCGTGTCATCAAAAACCCATTCCGAACATACGCTCAGGTCCGAAATCATCATACGAAGCTACCGTAACTATCGAAACTCGATTCCGAGGTCGTTTACTCAAAATGTTGACCGAAGTCAAACTTGGCCTTAAAAGCCACCCTTAAGGAACTAGGTGTTCCTATACATTCTAAACTCTTCCACAACCCGAACCACCCATCCCCACCGGTCATAAATCATAAAACACCACTACGGGAAGTCTTATTTAGGGGAACGGGGTCCGATAATGCAAAACGGCCGGTCGGGTCATTATATTTTCCACCTCTTAAACAAACGTTCGTCCTCGAACGGGTCTAGAATCATACATGAAGTGCTGAATAAGTGTGGATATCTGGTATGCATGTCCTCCTCGGACTCCCATGTCCCCTCCTTGACTGGATGGCCCCTCCACTGGACCTTTACGGCAGAACCTTTCTTGGATCTCAACTGGCGATCCTGCCTGCCAATAATAGCAACTGGCTCCTCCCGTAGCCCAACTTCTCATCCAACTGAATGGTGCTGAAATCAACCACGTGGGAGAAGTCTGCGTGGTACCTCCGAAGCATGGATACATGAAAGACCGGATGAACTCCTGATAAACTGGGAGGTAAAGCTAGCTCATAAGCAACTTCTCCAACTCGCCTCAGTACCTTGAAAGGACCTATAAACCTTGGGCTCAGCTTGACCTTCTTCCTGAACCTCATAATACCCTTCATCGGTGAGACTTTCAACAGAAACTTGTCTCCCTCCATAAATGCGACATCACGCACCTTCTGATCCGCGTAACGCTTCTATCTGGACTGTGCTGTGCAGAGCCTCTCCTGAATCAACTTCATTTTCTCCAAAGCATCCTTCACCAGGTCGGTGCCATATAACTTAGCCTCGCCAAGATCAAACCACCCGATAGGAGAACGACATCGCCGGCCATATAAGGCCTCAAATGGATCCATCTCAATGCTGGACTGATAACTATTATTGTAAGCAAACTCGGCCAAAGGCAAGAACTTGTACCACTGACCCCCAAAGTCAATCACACATGCCCTGAGCATGTCCTCCAATATCTGAACTATATGCTCTGACTGACCATCAGTATGTGGGTGAAATGTTGTGCTGAGATCTATCTGGGTACCCAACTCACTATGCAATGCTCTCTAGAAGTGTGAGGTGCACTGAGGACCTCGATCTGATATAATGGACACCGGCACACCGTGCAACCGGACTATCTCCCGAATGTTGACCAAGGCTAACCTCTCAGAAGTAGAAGTAGTAGCTACTGGAATGAAATGCGCCGATTTGGTCAATATATCAACAATGACCCAAACCGCGTCAACCTTCCGCAAAGTCCGAGGCAACCCAACCACGAAGTCCATAGTAATGCGCTCCCACTTCAACTCAGGAATGGGAATCTGCTGAAGTAGGCCTCCTGGCCTCTGGTGCTCATACTTGATCTGCTGGCAATTAAGACATCTAGCCACATACTCCACTATGTCCTTCTTCATTTGCCTCCACCAGAAATGCTGCTTCAAATCACGATATATCTTCGTAGCAGTAGGATGAACAGAATACCGTGAATTTGTGTGCCTCCTCTAGAATCCTCTCCCTCAGGCCATCAACATTAGGAACACATAAACGGCCCTGAAGTCTCAGAACACCATCCACGCCAATAGTAACCTCTTTGGCACCACCCTGAACCACTGTCTCCCATAGCTCTGCCAAGCACGGATCATCAAACTGCCGAGCCTTAATCTCTCCCAATAACGAAGACTGAGCAACCACATGTGCTAGAACTCGGCGAGGCTCTGAAAGGTCTAATCTCACCAGGCGATTAGCCAAGGACCAAATGTCCAAGGCTAGAGGCCTCTCCTCTACTGCAATATAAGACAAACTGCCCATACTCTCCGCCATCCTGCTCAAAGCATCTGCTACCACATTTGCCTTACCCGGATGATAAAGAATGGTGATGTCATAATCCTTCAGCAACTCAAGCCACCTGCGCTACCTCAAATTAAGATCCTTCTGCTTGAACAAGTGCTGCAAGCTGCGGTGGTCTGTATAAACCTCACAGTACACCCCATACAAGTAGTGCCTCCAAATCTTAAGAGCATGAACAATCACTAGCAACTCCCAATCGTGCACAGGGTAATTCTTCTCATGAACCTTCAGCTGGCGCGAAGCATAAGCAATAACTCTCCCCTCCTGCATCAACAGACACCCCAAGCCAACGCGTGAAGCGTCGCAATATATTGTATACATACCAGAACCGGAAGGCAATACCAGAACTGGTGCTGAGGTTAATGCTGTGTTGAGCTTCTGAAAGCTCGCCTCACACTTGTCAGACCATCGGAACGGAGCATTCTTCTAAGTTAATCTAGTCAGTGGTGTTGCAATGGATGAAAAACCCTCTACAAATCAGCGATAATAGCCTGATAGGCCCAAGAAGCTCCTGATCTCTGTAGCTGAAGTAGGACGCGGCCAACTCTGAACTGCCTCAATCTTCTTAGGACCAACCTTGATACCCTCTCCGGATACCACATGTCCCAAGAATGCCACGGAATCCAACCAGAACTCACACTTGGAGAAATTAGCATATAGCTTCTCTTCTCGCAATGTATGTAGCACAACTCTCAAATGCTGCTCGTGCTCTCCCATGCTACGTGAGTAAATCAGAATGTCATCAATGAAGACAATGAAAAAAGAATCAATATACGGCTTGAACACCTTGTTCATCAAGTCCATAAACGCTTCTGGGGCATTAGTCAAGCCAAAGGACATCACCGGGAACTTACAATGGCCATTTCTCGTACAAAAAGCAGTCTACGGAACATCCGAGTCCCGAATCTTCAGCTGGTGATATCCCGATCTCAAATCAATCTTAGAAAACACCCGAGCACCCTGAAACTAGTCAAACAAATCATCAATGCGCGGTAATGGATACTTGTTCTTAATAGTGACCTTGTTCAACTGGCGGTAATCAATACACATCCGCATAGACCCATCCTTCTTCTTCACAAATAGCACCGGAGCACCCCACGGTGATACGCTTGGTCTGATGAAACCCTTAGCCAACAACTCCTCAAGTTGCTCCTTCAACTCTTTCGGAGCTATGCGGTATGGGGGAATGGAAATAGGATGAGTGCCTGGAGCTACATCAATACAGAAATCAATATCACGATCCGAAGGGATGCCTGGAAGGTCTGAAGGGAATACATCAGCAAACTTTCGAACCACTGGCACTGAATCAATTGTCGGAGACTCGGTGGTGGTATCCCGCACATAAGCAAGATACGCCAAACAGCCCTTCTCGACCGTATGTCGAGCCTTCAGGAAGGAAATAACCCAACTGGCTGCACTAACTGAGGAACCTCTCCACTCCATCCTAGGCAACTCGGGCATGGCTAAAGTAACTGTCTTGGCATGGCAATCTAGCACGACATGATAGGGAGATAGCCAATCCATGCCTAAAATAACCTCGAAGTCAACCATGTCAAGAAATAGGAGATTTGCTCTGGTTTCGAACCCACAGAAGTTAATCACACAAGATCGGTAAATGCGGTCTACCACTACAGAATAGCCCACAAGAGTGGAAACATAAATAGGAGAACCCAAGGACTCACGAGGAACATCTAGAAAATTAGAAAATAGGGCCGAAACATATGAATAGGTGGATCCTGGATCAAATAACAATGATGCCTCTCTACCACACACTGAAATAATACCTGTAATCACGACATCTGAGGCCACTGCATCTGATCGGGCCGGAATAGCATAGAATCTAGCTGGAGCACCGGATGACTGAGCTCTGCCAGAATGAACAGGAGTTGACTGACCTCCCCCTGACTGGCCTCCACCTCTAGGACGACCCCTGCCAACCTGTCATCCACCTCTAGGTGGCCGGACCGCTGGCGCTGAATTCATAGGCTAATAAACCTGTTGTACTGCCTTGCCCCGTAATCTGGGACAAGTCCTTCTGATATGGCCTGAATCCCCGTATTCATAGCATCTCAGTTGTGTCATGGCCTGCTGCCTTGAAGAAGAACCCTGGATGGTTGGGGGACGGTGAGAACCCTCTGCCATAGCACTAAAGTAAGGCCTCACTAGGGCACCACGAGGAGGTGGTGGTGATGCTGAATATGGGGGCCTGTTGGGCTGGCCCCTGTCGAACTAACCTATGCCTATAACTGGAGCACCTCTGAAATCCCCGTTAAATCTGGCTCTCTTATCTTGCTGCACCTACTATTCGATCCTCGATCGTTAACCCTCGATCCTAAGAGCAATCTCCACTACCAGTTGATAAGGAGTCCCCATCTCCACCTCTCGGGCCATGTTGGCCCTAATGCCTAGGTGTAACCCAGCTACAAACCTTCGCACTCTCTCGGCCTCTGTAGGAAGTATCATGATTGCGTGACGAGACAACTCAGAAAACCTAGCCTTATAGTCTATCACTGACATCGGACTCTGCTCCAACTGCTCAAACTGATATCTCAGCTCTTCCCTCTCAGAGGGTGGAACATACCTGTCCAGGAACAACTGTGTGAACTTCTCCCAAGTGATAGGAGGAGAATCTGCCGGTTTGCCAAGAATATAGGACTACCACCATCTGCGAGCCCTGCCCTCTAACTGGAAGGTAGTGAAGTCCACTCCATGGGACTCTAATATCCCCATGTTGTGCAGTCTTTCCCTACACATGTCAATAAAGTCCTGGGCATCCTCGCCTCGCTCACCCCCCGAGACAGGAGGGTGCAATCTAGTCCATCTATCCAATAACTTATGTGAATCATCGTCCACAGCTGGTCTGGGCTCAGGTGCTACTGCTACAGGCTGGGCCCCGCCCACGGGCAGTGTACTCGGGGTCTGATATACTGCTGTTGCATGTCCTGCAGCCTAGGCACTAGGGGTTAGGCTCTCCCCCTGCCTGAGATGTGGCAGGATCCGCTAGAAATAAACCATCCTGGCTCATAGTATCCATGAACCGCATCATACGGCCCATGACCTCCTGGAATCCTGGTGTAGTCATGAAGTCCATCAGAGCAGAATCTGCTGGGGGCACCTCGCGCTGCTCCTCGGTGATAGGGTCCCCTGCTGTCGGTGCAACTAGAATAGCTCTGGGAAGCCCTCGTCCCCTACCTCGGGCCGGTGCCCTCCCTCGGCCTCTGCCACGACCTCGGATAATGGGGGTAGCGGCCCCTCCCGGGTCTGGAATATTGGATGCACGCGTCCTCACCATTTGTGAGAGAATAGACGAGTAAGAATTAGTATTCCATCAACTGCACGATAGAAGATGAATAAAGAGAGATTTCCTAACACCCTATAGCCTCCTGAAGATAAATACAGACGTTTCCGTACTGATCTGCAAGACTCTACTAGGTTTGACCGTGACTCGTGAGACCTACGTGAACATAGAGCTCTGATACCATGTTGTCACGATCCAAAATCCTAACTCAGGTCGTGATGGCGCCCAACTTCGGGATTAGGCAAACCAACACTTGTTTTACTAATAAATTTCCCTTACTTGATAAAAACACTCCAACACTTGCCAAATTTTAAGTTAAAACATTTCGTTGAAACAAATAAATTAACAACCTTAAACCAAAGTAGCCATAAGGGATTCTTAACCAATACATACATATACAGTCCCAAAATATAAAATGCCTACTACGTGTGTGCCAGAATTAGTGTCACGAGTTTACAGGCATACTAGTAGAATATACAAAAGATGTAGTAACTGTCCAACTGTCTGAAAGAAGTATACATGAATAAACAAAAGAGAACTCCATGGTGTTGATGAGAACGCCAAGGGAATCAGCTCACCGTGAAGTCAAGTCCAACTACCACTCAAGATCGAGCTCCAGCCTGATAACCAGATGTACCAGCCTCAGAACATGTACTATTAAGTACAGAAGCGTAGCATGAGTAAATAAACAAATTTGTACCCAGTGAGTA
Organism: Nicotiana undulata; assembly: GCA_005239495.1. NCBI lineage: Eukaryota > Viridiplantae > Streptophyta > Magnoliopsida > Solanales > Solanaceae > Nicotiana > Nicotiana undulata. The sequence continues at coordinate 8,968 of ML282430.1, read as the reverse complement.
TCCAGTCTAATCTCGAAAAAGTAGTGACGAGAGGTCGACGTGATACTTACTAGGGTCAATAATATATAATAAATACAGGCTAGGCAGAGATAATAATAATGAACAATAATAATAAAAACAAGGGCAGGAGCATCAGATAGCCTTCTGTAGTACCTTTACGTATCACCTTCCCTAGCATAAAAGTTACTTAGTTCCCTTATTTTCCATAAAAATCAACAAATATAACTACAGGGCTTCTCATCAATTAATAAACACACGACACGCCGTGAACGTACGGCCAATACGACGTGAAACGTAAATGTGCACTGCCGAGGGTCGAACAACCTGGACCATAGATGCATCTATCTGCCTCACTCGTAAATCGAACATGCGATGTGGTTAACATAAAACTAGGGCTACCCCGCTCGCGAATCATTCATGAAACTCGGGTTCCCGTATACATATACATAATTAACAGGAAATTCCGGATAAATTAACAAGAAACATACTAGCAAAAGGATCCAATAATGTCAACTTTGAATCGTAACTTCTTAGGCTTTCATATGTAAGATTCAAGGATATTAGACAACTTAGACCATATGCAAGATCATATATATAACACATAAAGCATGTTTGTGAGTCCTAAACTACCGGACAAGGCATAAAAGTAACTACGCACGGACTCTCGTCACTTCGTGCGTGCGTAGCCCCCGCAAATAAGGACATACTATCATTTATAATCACTTATGGGGACAATTCCCTCTTACAAGGTTAGAAAGGAGACTCATCTCGTGTCGAACCTACTTTCCAGGTCAAGAATGCACCCGAAACTCCAAACTGGTCTCCTAGGGACTCGAAAATAGACACAAGTTACTTAATTATATCAATAAATGCTAAATGAATTAATTCTAATGCATGGAAGTGAGTTTTCTAAAGTTTATCCCAAAGGGTCAAAAATCGAACACGGCCCGCTCCGTCCAAACTCGAAATTCGGACAAAAACCCGATTACCCATTCGCCCCCGAGCCCGGATATGTAAATAGTTTTGGAAACTTACCTCAATATGAGGTCTAAATCCTCAAATTTCAATATTCTTAGGTTTTACCCAAAATTCCCAATTCCACCATTAAAACCCTAGATTCTAGGATGAAATCTTACAAAAAGAAGTTAAGGAGTGAATAAAATGAGTTAGAAATCACTTACAAATGTTTTGGAGAAGAAAGAGTGTTTGAAAAATCGCCTCTTTTGTTTTTAGGTTTTTGAAAAATGAAAAATAACTGAAAATCCCACTTACTTATACCGCTCTCAGGCGCCCACCGCGGACCTCACAAAAACGACCGCGGACCTCGCTGGTAAAAACAAGAAAAAGTGAAGAAAATAAAGAAAAATGACTGCAGTGACATGCTTTAGTATTTTGGCCATAACTTTATCTAAAGATGTCCAAATTGTAATTTCTTTATCTTTCGGGAAACTAGACACGAAGGGCTACAACTTTCATTTTTTGAATCATCCTCAAAATTCCTTGTCGATCAAACGATATAGGCCTCCGAAGTCAAACTAGTGGTCCAGCTCCTCCACCGCGGACCGCACAAAAACGACCTCGGCCGCGAAGGCCCCCACCGCAGTCAGCACAAAAAGGGCCGCGGACCTCGGTGGTGGGTTTAGAGATTTGACTTCTCTGACCTGCAACAACTATATTTTAAGCCTAAAGACATCCCGGAACCTACCCGGAACTCACCCGAGCCCTCGTAACTTCAAACCAAATATACTAACAAGTCCGAAATCATCCTACGAACTTGCTCGAGCCTTCGGAACACCCAAAACAACGCTAAAACTCAGAATCACACCTCAAAACCCATAGAATCAAACTGAAGATCTTTAAGTTCTTGAATTCGTTAACAATGTGCCGAACCGAGCTGTACTACTCGGAATGACACCAAATTTTGCAAGCAAGTCATAAATGACATAACGAAACTATTCCCGGTCTCGGAATTCCATTCGGACCTCGATAACACAAAAACACGTCCCTAACCATAATATGAACTTAAGGAAACTCTTATTTCACTATTGGTCTCCGAAAACCTCCCGGGTCATCCAAACCCTATTCCGAACATACACCCAGGTCCGAAATCATCATACGAAGCTATCAGAACTGTCAAAATATGATTCCGAGGTCATTTACTTAAAATATTGACCGAAGTCAAACTTGGCCTTAAAAGCCACCCTTAAGGAACTAGGTGTTCCTATACCATTCTAAACTCTTCCAAAACCCGAACCACCCATTCCCACAGGTCATAAATCGTAAAAAGCCACTACGGGATGTTTCATTTAGGGGAACGGGGTCCGATAATGCAAAACGATCGGTCAGGTCGTTACACCATCCCTCACCTTTTCATGTCCCAAATCATCCTCAACATTTCGAAATTTATCATGAAGTAATCCATCAATATCATCATGCATCTCGAAACCTTCATCATTATTGCTTGGGCATGGAGTCTTTCTTGAGGAAAATCCTTCCCCGTGAAAAATTACTTGGTGTATCCATGAACAAACCCACTAACAATCAAGTGATCCTCCACCACATTCCTATAATGCTAAAAATAATTAGTGCACTCTTTACAAGGGCATAATATTCCATTTCCTTGGGAAGCTCGTTCAAACGCCTTATCAAGAAAATTATTCACTCATTGTATGTACTCATCAGTTGACCTACGGAGGCGCATCCACCTTTTATCTCCGTTATCCATTAAATTAGTTTGATCATATATGACACCAAAACAACCAGTATAAATTTGGTTTATATACTTTTAATCGAAAAAATCAGCTAATAAGAAAGAATAGAAAAAGGCCACATATTCTCAAAATTATAAGAATTTCATCGTTGTGAAATTTAACAGTCACCAAAACCTTCACATAAACAACTACGTACGGCAAATTTCATCAATAACAAACATTTTAACAAATAGTGGCTATTAGATTTAGCAAGAACAATGAATTTTTTTAAGTTAATGACATGCCACAATCTTATCAGCACGTACCATAAAAAGTAATGCAAATATTTGAAAATTAAGACTAGCAGAAGAATGTTAGAAGATCAGTAGAAGAATGTTAGAAGATCAGCATTATATGATTATGATATCCAGGAAAAAAAAAGGCAACAATGATCCAATTTTACTTATAACTAGCAACATATATTCCGCAGTTTAACAATAACTTAATATTCATAGGAAGGGAAGTATACCATTCTGTTAAAATTGGGCAGCATAAAAATAATGAAAGAAGAGCTAGGCAGCATTTCAGCGAAGAGAAGAAGACTTAGAAAGAAGAACAGAAGGTAAAAAAAAAATATTGCCAGCATTTCGCTGCTTTTTGGACGCTGAAACGGTGAAAAGGAAGAAGAAGAAGAAGAAGAAGAAGAAGAAGAAGAAGAAGAAGAAGAAGGAGAAGAAGGAGGAGGAGGAGGAGGAGGAGGAGGAGGAGGAGGAAGAAGAAGGAAGAAGAAGGAAGAAATCATCACATACCTGTTTTCGTTGAATCCCTGTTGAAGTTGAAAAGGATACCCTAGTCGTTGTTGCTGCTGGTCGTGTTTTTATAAAAGTACACTGATCCCTTCCTTTTTAATTAAATAGGCTGGCAGCTTCACTCGCTTCACTTTGCCGCTTCTCCCTTTTTAGTTGGAAGCGCACGCTTTTGTCTACCAGGGATCGCTTCGCTTCGCTTATCGCTTTTCACAACTTGGCATAAACACACACATCATATATTCTGAGGTAAATCATATAGTTCCAGCAAAGAAGGTTTTTGTTTTTTAGGGGAGAGATATGAGAGCAACGATCACCATGCTACAATAGAAACTAATAATTGTATGTTGTTTCTTAGCTTACTGAATGTTGTAATATAATAGAACATAAAATTTTAAAGAGAATAATGTCAATCTACAAACAAATACATAAGTTTGGACAAGAAATGATCGGATCGCATGAAAACATGAAAATGACAAACTCAACAATATTTAAAACTTCTAGTTCTAGGCAAATAAGAAATAAGGCAATCAAATTCCATAAAAGAGCTTCAAGTCAGACGTATACATAATTCAGGAAGAAGTAATTAACTATAGAATTATAATACTACTTTCACTTCTTTTTCACTCAGTGATAATAATAGTATATGCCCATTTTACTTACAAGTCAAGATACTTTATTTGCTGCCACTTTGCTCAATTCGTTCTTCCTCTCACTAATATTATACTTATAATTTCCTATAGCACCCTTATTGATCACTATATTGAATCCAAACTTATAATCATTTAGCTCAATGTCTCTGATACAATTAAATAATTTGTGTAGTCTCAGAATATTTAAGTTCTTCAACAAAACAGAAGCTTTTTGTTTTATTCAAGTCAATCAAGTTGAGTTTCATCAAAGTACTGTGGTGTAGCTAAATTTGTGAGTTTCTTAGCATTTTACCATTTAAGTGGACAATTCAGATATCCGGCAATCCCCTACTCATCCTTCATTTCCCAGAACAAAGAAACCAAAATTAATTTTTTTTTAAAGAAATGGTTTATTAAAAGAAATACAAGTAGGCGAAATATTTTGGACGATAAAGCAATTACAAAAAAATCCTAATATAATAATTTCAAACCGCTCATGCTAAACCCACAAATGATCTATCCAAATACATATAGACCAAAAGATCTACAATTCTTTTAGCTCACGTTTATTCCAAATACATAAGAAAAGGACAATATTCAGAAGGAAATCCAAAATATAGCTGCAAGAGGATGATGCTTAGCCACATAATACTAAAGCTATTATAGAGATGAAAAGACCTTTCAGGGCTAATCCATATAATGCTATTATCATATTCTAATTTAGATTCAGACTGGTTTTCTTTTTGAAAACAAATAATATATCATTTCTTTTCTTTTATCATATCCAAATGAAGTTAATTTCTGCAAATATTCTACCACATCAACGGACAAACCCTATATATACTCTATAAATTACAGCTTGATGCTACAATCTATAAAGGGAGCAATATGCAGATCCAGGCACAGAAAGCATACAATAGTAATGAGACCTCAACTTTCACTACGATACATACAATGTTATTCAATTTCAACTTCAATTCATGAAGACTCGCTTGTCAAACCACAGAAAGCCATATGTAGGTCTAACGCATGACTGACTCTTTGAAAAACTAACATCCACCAGATGAATATTCAAGATGGATGTTCATGAATCGAGCTTTTTCTTTGTTTTGCGACCGTGTTAAAAATTCAGACTAGTTTTCTATACTAAGAACTCTTACTACAAGTTCATAGCTTGGTGATATTAAATTAGTATTCATCTTGAATCTGAAGGTCACTGTCACACATAATAATTCATATTAGCCAAGCACTACTAGATAATCATTATTACCACTACTAGTTTTGGATCACAAAAGCAATGGTCCATATTTTTACATAGTAGAGGATTGTTATAGTTTCCTGCTAACTGTTACAATCTTATTTTTTATTAGATTTTCTTCTTAGTGTACCATCTCTAATATTTTTCCAATTAATATTGTTTTGCTATTTGGAGTTGTCAATGTAATCTTTAGCTGATATGCTAATGTTTTCTATAAGCCGAACAGAATAATGTGGAGAGAAGATTGAATAAGCTTCCTCAGAAATTCATTTATTAGTACATCCTTCACACATTCTCCTTCCACCAAAGGAGGATAACGACAATTTACAACTTGCACAGAATTCTTATAGCTTTTCGTTCTTTACACTAAGTTATTAGTTACAACTGTGAGAGTATGGTTGACGAACTACCTATAAGTCGAAAAAGCTCTACTTCCGAAAGTTTATTAGATAGATTTTTATTTTTCTGAGAAGAATAACCCCAATGTCTAATAGACATGAAGGCAAACACTTACCCATTAGACTAAATCAAGACATGAACGAATCTCACAATTTTAAGTGAAAGCAACACAACCATAATCAGACAGAAGTAAAAGAATGTGTTTATCAAAAAATTTACCAGAGAAAGAAAAATGAAGCAGCGAAACGATATTTTTGAATAAGCTAACAACGAAGGTTGAACTTCGATAACAAACATCCAACAAAAATCTCATGCTTTCAAACAGAAAATCAAAACCAAACAAATAAATCCCCAAATTTTGCAAACTAGAAATCACAGCGAAAATCGAACACCGATAGCAACATCGAACAAATAAAATATTACCAGAGAAATTGGGGTATCAAAGCGAAATGATTTTTCTTAATATTACCAGAGAAAAAAAAGGAGAAAGAAAATAGAGCAGCGAAAGCAAAAATTACCCGAGAAATAAAAAAGCCCCCAAAATATTACCAGAAAAAGAAAAAAGGAGCAGCGAAACTTTTTTTTTGAATAACCAAGAAAGCAAACATCGATAGCAAACATCGAACAAAGAAAATCCCATGGTTTCAAACAGAAAATCAAAACCTAACAAATAAATCCCCTCATTTTGCAAACTAGAAATCACAAATGTATCATGTAATACAAACAAAGTAGAAGCAAAATAATATGTTTACAATAACTATTACCAGATAAATAAAAGATACGGGGAAAAAGAAATAGAAAATCGAATAGTTATACCAACATCGAACATGAGAAAAATTGATAGCCTACCTCGGAGATTTAACGATCCAGCCGGTCGTTCCGTAGAATGTGCACTGTTATTTCTGTTTTTAATTGGTCATGCATTGTTTATACTGTTTATTATGTGTTGGAGTTGCATGGTTCGGCTTCGGAGTGGTTGTGGTGAGAATTGAGATACTTAGTCTCTTTAGGTAGTCTTATAGTTGAAAAAGTCAATCGGGAGTTGACTTCTTGGTAAACGACCTTGAAATACTGATTTTATGGATATTATAGCTTCGTTAGTGGATTTGAGACTTAGGAGTGTGTTCGAAATATTATTTCGATATCCGATGTAGAATTAGGCTTGAATTGATGAAAGTTAGTTTTTGTTGATTTTCGGTCGGCAGAGAAAAAAGGCTATCGGGATGGGAATAGAATTCTGGAAGTAGGAGCAGGTCCGTAATGTTATTTTGGATATGTGTGCAAAATTTCAGGTCAATCTGAGGTGTTTTGGATGGTTTTCGGCATCATTGGTGGAATTTAGAAGTTTCAAAGTTCATAGGCTTGAATTTGATGTGATTTTGCGTTGTTTTTGGTGTTTCGAGGGTTCGACTAAGTTTGTATGATGTTATGGGAGGTGTTAGTAGGTTTGATTGAGGTCTCGGGGACCTCGGGTGTATTTCGGATGCTCAAACGGGCACTTTTGGTCTTTGGGAGATTGCTAGTTTTTCTAGTGTTTTAGCAGCAGTGATTTGTTCATTGCAATCGCGTGAGTTCATCCGCGATCGCATAGAGTAAGTTGAGGCCAGGCGGAATTTGTGAATCGCGATCCCAAAGGTAGGGGTGCGATCGCGTAGGGTGAGTATCCTTGGCCAGTGCGGTCGCGTGGATCCTAGCGCGATCGCGTAGAGTTAGTGGGTGCGGGAGAGAGGTGGTTGATTGTGCATCACGATCGCGTGGAAGAGATTGCGATCGCGTGAGTTTAGGTCAGGTTGAATCGCAATCGCGTGGTGATTGTTGCAATCTCGTAGTGTTACTTGGTGGGGCAGCAATTTTGTTCTTCGCGATCGCGTGCCTATTTTCGCGATCGCAATGAGTAAATACATGGGCAGTATTAAGTAGCCAATCTGCGACCCTTCTTCAGTTTTCCATTATTTTTGAACGAGATTGAAGCTTTTGAGAGAGATTTTTGAGGAAACCAAAGTGGAATCACTTGAAGGTAAGGTTCTTGACTTCATAACTCATTTATATGTGATTAAAGGTCTTATTAGTTGTGAAAATTTGGGGGAAATCAGTGAAAAATAGGTAATTAGGGCTTGAGATTATGAGACCTTAAAATGGGTATTTGAGGGGTCAGTTGGACTCCGATTTTAGTGTTCTTGATATGTGTAGACTCGTGGGAGGATGAGGATCATTTTGGTATAAATTTTATTGAGTTCCAAGATGTGGGCCCGGGGGTCGGGTTTGGCCAATTTTGGGAATTGTGCCTGATTATGATATTTTTCGATTGGGTTTCATCTCCCTACCATATTTTGATGTGAAAAATTGAATTTTGATATACTCGGAGCAATTGGGAGCCGATTCGAGGAGAAAGAGCATTGCGGAGTAGCTTTCTGGACTGTTCTGAAGTAAGTAACTATTGTAACTCTAAACTGAGGGTATGAAACCCCGGTGTTTTACATTGTTTTAGTAAACACAGTAGCAGAGATGTCCCAGCCAGTGCAACAAATCAAAGGTCGAGATTGGACAGTGGTTAATCGATCTCATACACAACCTAGCACAGCAAAATCTCCAGGGAATATAAAGCATATTGTTGCAGCAACTTCGGCAAATGCATGGTGTGGCTATTCAAAGAAAATCAGGTGCTCAAACACGTTTGAAACTTTGAACAATGAGCAGGAAGATGTTGTGGGCATTTTGATAGAAGGAAATGGGTGCAAGTTAAAAAAAATATGAAAGACAGCTCTCCAGGCAATGCAAAAAGCCAGCAAAGCATGAAAATTTCTGGTGCACCAATAAATGTGTCGAAAAGTAATTGTTCCTGTTAGTGATAGCAAGACAGTAACAGCTACTGCAACCATACCAGCATTATATGTTTCCAATATGAAACTAGCTAAATTGGTGAAGAAAGCCATGTTGATGAAGACATCTCCAAAGGTTAAGGTGCCTTTAGTCACGATGAACACTTTTGTCACGACCCCAAATCCTAACAGGTTGTGATGGCGCCTATCGTGGAATTAGGCTAGCCAACCATCACCTTACTACGCTTTTTCTTCAATTATAATAGTTCACAATTAAATAATAAGCAAGCAACCACATCACAATTAATATAATAAAGTATTAGCGTTCGCATATTAACCTAAACAACCTCCCAAGAACTGGAGT
>ML282424.1:0-48475 GCA_005239495.1 Nicotiana undulata | reverse complement strand
TTAGTTCAAACGTTGGCTTGTCTAGCAGGTTCAACGTTAGACGCAGTCATGGCCCGAAGGTGGTATTTTGGGCCGTGACAAGTTGGTATCAGAGCCCTAGGTTTCTTAGGTCTCACAACTCGCGGACAAACTTGGTAGAGTCTGAGGGATCGGTACAGAGACGTCTGTACTTATCCCCCAGAGGCTGCAACGTTAGGAATAACTTCACATCTTTCATTCTCTGTCGTGCCAATTGAAAAAAAAAATCTGAATACTAATTGAGTCTCTTTTGCGAACATTTTCCTCTAAGCCCGTAGGGTACTGTTCAATTCAAAAAGTCCGAACCGCAGTTTGGAGTTTTCGATTTAAATTTTTTTTACGGATCCTTACACATTTCATGATGAAAGGATTAGGAGATAAGTGTAATAGTGAGTACGGTCAGGTCATAGACCAGAATAGTAAGAGTGGCTAATTCGAGCATAGATGTTGAATCACAAACGAGAGAGGTTATTGTGAAATGATATTTGTATGGTAGCTTCATACTATATATAAGGGAACTTATATTTGTTTTAATATTATAAAATTTCTCTTAAAAGTTAATAAAAGATCTATATACATAAATTCAGGCTTTATGTTATCCTCAAGAAATTATTGACTAAAGCAAGGCAGAAGCCGAAGAGGGCTTGAAGAAAAAGTACCATCATTTATTTGAGGAAGAGGCATGTACCTGTTTCAAGTTTTGAAAAGTTTTCCTACATATATATGTACAATTTTTGATAACTATGTGTATCATGAGTGGCCTGGATTTTGGATTGCAGTTGGATAGCCTTATAGGCTATAAATGCTTGAGATTTGACATGTTGAAAATATTGTGGTTTCCCTAGTTCCAAACGAGGCATTGTAGAAATTATAAGAAATTTAAAGCGTTGGACAAATTTTGCACTTTAGGTAAACTATGCAAAAGAGACAGAAGCTAATGGTAGGAGTTTGAACTTTAAGTGACTCATTCGACATTCGAAGACGAATGTCATATAAGGGGGGGGGGGGGGGGGGGGGGGGGGGGGGGGATGTAAAGCCCCAGAAAACTTTTGCAAAGTATTATATTCTCGCTCAAGCTATACGTTGAACAAAAAGGTGTGTGAAAAGATATGAAGGTATAAAATACATAAATCTTATGTTTAGAAGGTTGAATGGATGGTTATAAGAGGATAGGAGTAAATTGGAATCCATTAGAGTTGTTTAAGGGATGAAATGACCTTAGCGGCACATGATATAAGTTTAAATAATCATATCTATAAATATATAATGAATTTAGATTTGAGCTATATATAAAAAAAAGCTCTTGAAGTCTAGTTTATAACTCTTCAAACCATTTACCATTTCAATGTTCCTATAGAAAGTTATATGCGTTTTACTGAAGACTATCCTGTCAGAAAAATGGGCTGCGTTTTGGGCGCCCAGGAAGGCGCCAGGCGCGAAACAAAATGCCAAAGTCAGAAGTAAATTGTTTTTAGCGTTTTGGGTGGCGCTGGGCGAGGACCATGATGCCGAAGGCGTCAAAATTGAAATAAAAGGGACAGAGAGAGAAAATAGCCCCATTCTTTAAAGATATAACCTCCCCTCTCATCCTCAAGTCATCCAAGAGTTCGTGTATACCTAAGGTGAGTTTTGAATGCGATTATCGTAAGAATACTACTTCCAAACATCAATTCTAACAGTATTCCATATCAAAATTGCTAGATTCTCAACAAGAACTAAAGAACAAAGTCTCTCCACTAACCTAGGGTTTCACAATTCAAGGTAAGTTTCGTAATCGCTTTTAACCACAATTGTTAGAGAGATTTATGGTAGGTATTTATTCCTAGAAACTACTACAAGAACTTAGTTTAATGATGAACTCTTGAAGGAGAGAAGAACCAAACCTTGGGTTTCTATATTTTGAAAATCTTGGAACTTCTAGTATTGATCTATAAATTAACTATGTATAGATTAGTTTGGTGAGTTAAACCCATTGGATTGGAGCAAATGAAAGTATTCAAAAGAAAGAGACCAAGGTGAGTAGAGACAATGGTTTTACTAAAGTTGTCTTCTCACAAAGATCATGCCATAAGTTATTGTTAGACTGTATAGAGTGTTAATGTGGTCTCTAAATGGAACGAATGGACTCACATTATCCATTAGAATTGTAGAAAAGATCTTAGATGATTATCATGGTAAATAACTAAAGAATAACATGTTGTTCCATAAATCATGTCTCATGCATTCATGAATTTCATATGTTTCTTAATTGTATAGACTATATAGAAATTTTTTTTACATGATTTTATGGAACTATTTTGATGAGAACTATGAAGATATATCATCGTTTTAAATTTTGTGATACACAAATTACTTTGAAGAATATTTTGGAAGTTTCCTTAGATATCTGAGAAGGGTTCATAGCCTCTATGGTTTATGTTACCCCGAAACTACTCGTGCCAGAGTTGGAGATTAGTGTACCGTTGGTTCGGGCACTATGATAGAAGTGCCCTGGTAAGACACAAGAACGCGAGCATGCTAGAACCTTGAACTATGAGGCACCACAAGAATGGGGTCCAGGCGATCGGGTTGGGATCATCCACCATACTGATCATATGGGAACATTTTCAGGATCAGAATAGAATCAATGGAACTCCCAAGAAAAGAAAAGAAAAGAAAACGCGTTAAAATTTTACAAGGATTGTTCCGATTTTTTTTAAATATATTTATCTATTTGAATTTTATATTATTTTCAGAAAAGAAGAGAAAGAAAAGAGAGAATTTTCTTGAATGACATCAAGGAGAATTTTACAAAAGATATATGAGTTGTCTCTTTCAACTCTTTAATATAAGCTTTTAGAATTTTCTTTATCATGCATACATACTTCTTTCAGAGTCTTGTTCCAGCTTTAGTGGGAGGATTTTTTTACTTACTGAGTATACCCGTGGTGTACTGACGTTCTCTCATGGGAACCTACATTAACACATGTCAATGTAGGCATAAATTTTGCAGGTAAGCAGGCTACGAGCTAGCATATTCTCCTCCCTTTACCAGAAGATTTGGTGAGCTCCATTTTAGTTCGTGGAGTTCGTTGATTCCAGTATTTTGTCTTATTATTTCAGTATTTTTTAGAGGCTTTATAGAAAGAGTCAGAACAGAGTCACGGGTGTCCACTTTGCATTACATTTATTTTTCAATGTATTCAAGACAGCAAAATGAATTTCTTTTCAGAATATTATTTTATTTGAAGATTCAGAAAAGTATTTACTGTTAATCATATCAAATTGTGTTGAGATGCATTGCATAACAGAAATAGAACATAATAGAAAAGCCAAGATGGTTCGCACGGTCAAGTTAAGTAACCGAGTGTCGATTACGACTTGGTTAGAAATCAGGCCGTGACACTATGGATGGAGATCTGTTGGCCAAATAACAAGCTATATTGATTGCTTTAGCTCAAATATGCTTGCTAACACATGAGTGTGAAAGCATATGCCCTATCACAAAGCATTCTATTCATACGTTTTGCAAATACCATTTTACTATGGTGTTCCGACACTTGTGCTGTGTCTTACTATGCCCTCTTTGCTGCAGGAATTATCGAACTCAGAACTGTAAAATTCCAACCCAATGTAAGTTCAAAGCACTTAACTTTTATTTCCGTCTACCTCTCAACCATCGTCTTCCATTTAACAAATATCGGAAAGGCCTCATATTTTGTTTTCAGAAAATCACCCACATCATCCTTGAGTAATCATCAATCAAAGTCATAAAGTACCTGGCACCACTCTTGGAGGGAACTTTGTTTGGACCCCACAAGTTTGAATGTATATAATCTAACTTGTCTCTCGTCTTGTGCTCAACCTTCTTGCTGAACTTTACCCTTGTCCTTATACCAAACATATAATGCTCACAAAAATTAAAAACTTGATTTTTGTACTCATTTAGGAAATTCTGCTTACTCAACAAAGACAATCCATTATCACTCATATGGCCAAGTCGCAAATGCCACAACTCAGACAGATTAAGATCACTTTTCCTAGAAGCTACAGTAGCTTCCCCTTCAACTACACTGGCCTGAAGATGATACAATTTAGAATGCAGTTTTCCCTTCATGAGTATCATGGAGACTTTACACGCTTTAAGTATTCCATTTTCCTTGATCATCCGAAGTCAAAGAGAAATCAAATTTCTCTTTATCCAAGGAACATGCCAATACTCAATGTTTATGATAATTCCATCGAACATTCTCAATTTGATGTTACTAATCCCCTCTACTGGTAATGGATTATCATCTCCCATGTAGACAGTCTCACTCATTTGCTTGTAAGTTGCAAATCAATTATTGTGTGGACACATGTGGAAAGTATCACTTGAACCAAGAACCCAAGAATTCTGCTCATGACTAGAACTCACAGCACAAACTTCCCCTACATAGTCACTATCATCAGAATTACTGACAGTGTTAACTATTTGCCGAATTATCTATTTTCTGCTTCCCCTTTTTCTCCTTCAGCTTAGGACAATCTCTTTTGTAGTGGCCTTGCTCCCTGCACTCATAACAATTTTTCTTCCTTGCTCTAGACTTTGATATGGCGGTTGACTTTTTCCTGTTAAAGTCCTTTTGTTCTGTTCTTCCTCTAATCACAAAACACTCGCCCTCAATTCTACTGTCTGCAAAGCTCTTTTTCAACTCTTTAGATTTTAGTGCATTACTAGCATCTTCTAGTGAAATATTGTCTTTCCTATATAGCAGCGTATCGGCAAAAGTATCATAAGACGGTGGTAAAGAACAGAACGCAATCAAGGCTTGATCTTCACTCTCAATTTTGATATCCACATTCTTCAGGTCCATTATAATTAAATTAAACTCATCAATGTGAGTTTTAACAGGTGCACATTCGTTCATACGGAGATTGTATAACCTTTTTTTCAAGTAGAGGCGGTTTGTCAACGATTTCTTATAATACAAATCTTTCATGCCATTGCTGCAGAAGCTTCTTCAGTAATTTCCCGAAGAACACTATTTGTAACGCTCATAGAGATCGCACTCAAAGCCCTCTCCTTCAGGCTTGCCTTTTCTGTCTCTTTCACCTCTTCACGAAAATCCTCATCAATTGCCTTCCATAACAATTGTAATACCAGAGACGATTACATCCTAATCTTCCATAGACTGAAACTAGAACCCCCGTCAATTTTCTACTTCGTACTTTTTTGAAGATGATGAAGACATCTTAACCCTAGATTATATGTAGAAACCCCAACCTTGCTCTGATACCAATTGTTGCGAAAGATGTGGGTTAACTAGCACACAATCACACACAAAGAAAATATAGAAGAAATATCAACACATAGATTTAACGAGGTTTGGCTAAGCCTAATGCGTGGGGCAAAAGCAGAGAGAGTTTTCCATTATGAATGAGAAGATTAGCATTATACAATCTATAGAATCCCCAAGTACAACAACAATATATAGATCCCAAATAGTCCAAGCCTATAAGAGAAAAGATTCCCAATTTGACAAGGAAAATAACTTTTTCTTTCCCAAATCTATTAGGACAATGGGTTTTCTTAAACCTATAGGGATTATGAATTTTCTAAAAATACAAGAAAATAATTCAAGCCATGAAATAACACATATAGATATATACTATAAAATAAAACAATCTGCATACACTTGCTTATAATTATGAATTTGCCGCTAATCAGTAGGACTCAAGCTTTCAATAGTTTGGTAATTAATGTTTCTAATTGAGTGTATTAATTGATGTCAGAACATCCCAGTATCTTGATTCATTTCTCTTGAAGCATTGACTAGGTAATTTCCATATTGAGAATTGTTGTAAACAATAAATCTTGGGTCAAGATATTAGAAAGATCATTGTGAATAAAATAAAAAAAGGAGATGGGTCAAATTCTTAAATTGAAGAATACGCATCAGCATGTGGAAAATGGTAAGATCTAAATCTTGTCTCCACAAGTGTGGACTTTTGGTTCATTCAAAACGCAGCAAAGTAGTTGTGTTTGTAAAATCATGCTAATGATGACTTAAGATTAGTTTATTAACGGCTTTAAGTACAGGGTAATCTTCCTCGTTCACATGAATTAATTGTAGGATAAGATTGATTTTTTTGGTAAAACTTAAATTCTGGTGCTAGTGGCCTTTCTTTTCTAATGTACCTTGTTGCAAACAAAAAAAATCGAGGACAGATTATAGGTTATGTTACAACTCGTAAGTTGGCTTACAAGGTAAGTTACTGAACAATATTATTATAAAGATAATGAATCACAAGAGTTGTGAAAGGTTCTAAAGAATTCAAATCATTTGTGCAAGGAAGAGATGCAAACTCCATCTGAGGGGTGAAACTCTATTCATATTTTATTCTTACTATTCTGGAATTCGATACAAATATTGCCAGATGATAAAGTTGATCGAAGTGGTAATGAGAAATTTTATTGGCCAAATTTCTTGCTAAAGCAACAAAGTTAGGATGCCTAGATTTTAATCAATAGAAAAGGTCACTTCATTTGAATTTACTGTTTGTCTTAACTCGAAAACTAGCAAGTATTTATTTATGAATATACTACTGTAGTTTTTATGTAATTAGAACGGAAAAGTAACTAACTTCAATATTCATCTCATCACAGTAGAGCGGCCAAACCAAATTGGTTGACATCCATCAACAGGCCCATGGAGCTCCTTCTATTGAAGGTTAAGTAGTGGGCTCATATTGAAAACCTGCGTGATCCAGAGTCTCAGAGCTCCTTCTAATGGGTTTCATTAATGCCCAAAATGTTGATTTTTTTACAGCGCTATACTAGGTTATACACTTATGAGAGGCTATCACTAAGTATCTATATATCATCATACGATACTATAAGTATATGAAGATTTAATGTCAAATTGGAATTACTAAATTACCCATCAAAAGCTGAATGACCATTTCGCCCTTCATTTAAGAACAACCTATCATTTAGAAATTTATTTTGGAATCTCAAAGGTTGCTTTGAAACGTACTGTCATGAACTCACTCTGGTTAACCATGATCTAATACAGAAAATAAAAGGACCCTTCGAACACAAGCATTAAATGTACACTTTATCGACTCAAAAGTTCATGCTTAGAATTCTGAATATAACTATACAATGGAAGCCATCGGTTCTCCAACTTTTTCTAAAAGATCTATGAAAAGAAATTTATATATGAAAAGACTTTTATTCAAAATCTTCTAAGTATTGTCCTATACTATTCTTTATAAATACTAAATAGTTGAAAATTCAGGATCTTCTCTTCACAATTCATTAGCTAAATTAGAAAATATCTTGAGAAATATTTTTGGATAGAACTTTGAGAAATAAACACACTTTTGAAATGCAATGGGTTTTTTAATAAAAGGGGAAAACTCTCAAAGGCTATTTGCTTTGTATATTTTAAGAAAACGGACCTAAAAATATAATCTTTTGTTAGTTTCTTATTTCTCTTTTCGTAGAAATTTCAATATATTCAAATGATATAAGAGCACCTCAAATTCCAAGCTTGATAATGTGATTATGGAAGCAATGATACACCAACTGTATTGAATTTAATATGATTTCACCTCTGCAAATTGGAAGCCTACCAGTCTGCATCACAAGAGTTTTATGGAATGGAAGAAACTAGATATTTTTTTGGAGTTAGTGAAGTGCGTGAATAAATTTTGGAATTGGTGATATTATGTGTTTTGGAGCTAAGAGTAAATATGTATATTGTTGTAACGACACGGTCGGTCGTTTCGAGAGTTAGCGTCCCAATCCCCTAATAACTACTTTCCCCACGTTCGTTTCTGTTCATGGGATTGGTCGGAGTGATTAGTTGTGAATTTCGGAGAATTTTTGGACACATAGTCTCTATATGTGAGTTTAAGCTTTAGAAATCGGACCGTAGTTGGAACTGTATGAAGACGGGACCGGAATGGAATTTCGTCGACTCCGTTAGCTTCGTTGGGTGATTTTAGGGTTAGGAGCGTGTCCGGAATGTATTTTCGAGGTCGGTAGTAGATTCAGGCTTGAATTGGCGAAAGTTAGAATTTCGGCGATTTCAGCCTATAGGTGAAATTTTGATATCGGGTTTGGAATGGAATTCCGAAAGTGGCTATAGGTCCGTAGTGTCATTTATGACCCGTGTGTAAAATTTGAGGTCATTCAGATTAGTTTTGACGTGTTTGGGTATTGGTTGTGGATTTTGGAAATTTCATAAGTCCTTAGGCTTGAATCCATGCATAAATTGTGATTTTGGTGTTATGTGATGTGTTTTGAAGGTTCGACTAAGTTTTGATGAGGTATTAGGACTGGTTGATAGTTTGGTTGAGGTCCCGGGGGCCTCGGGGATGTTTCGGATACTCAACGGGATGGTTTGAACTTAAAAACCAGCTGAAGCACTGCTGGTTCTGGTGTTTTGCACTTGCGGAAGGGGAGTCGCAGGTGCGGACACGCAGGTGAGGATGGGAGCTTCACAGATGCGGACTTGGCTAAGGTCATCCAGGCTCGCAGGTGCGGTGAAGGTTCCACAGATGCAGAGCTGCAGATGCGACCCAATGACCGCAGGTGCGGCTCCAGCCCACTTAATGAAATTTCGCACCTGCGATGTATTTTCCGCAGGTGCGGTCCAATGGGGCGCAGGTCTGAGATCACTGGGCAGTGAATATCAAATTCGAGGGTTTGAAATTCATATTTTCTAAAAAGGATTTGGAGCTCGGGATTAGGCGATTTTGAGTGGGTTTTGAAGAGAAAAGACTCATAGGTAACGATTCCTAATCCTATTTCACTTGTATATCATTAAACCATAGCAATTTCTTCAATCTATCAAGGAATTTGGGTGAAAACTTTAGAAAAATGGGACGAAGTTCCCCAAGTAAAAATCTGAGAATTCAATGGGATATTGACGTCAGATTTGATGATTCTTGTTCGAGTGAGTTCGTGAGTGAATGAGTGTTCTAAATTTGTAACTTTCACCCGATTCTGAGACGTGGTCCCGAGGGACTTTTTGGGAAATTTTTCTAATTTCGCGTATTAGCTTTGAACTAATTAGCTAGATTGATTTCTTAAAGTGATATTTATATTATGCAATTGAATTTACCAGATTTGGGCCATTCGGAGTCGGGTACTCGTGGCAAGAAGTGATTTCGGGTTGAGTTGAGCAGTCGAGGTAAGTGGCTTGCCTAACTCTGTGTTGGGGACTCTTCCCTTAGGCTGTTTTGATGTTATTTGTTGTATGAGCGCCGTGTAAGTGAGGTGACGAGTACGTACACGAGCCATTGTTGCTAAATTCCATTTTTTCCCCTTCCATGCCACAAATCCTTTTACTCTTATTACACCGTTTAATGTGCTATTTGTGTAGTTTAGATTAGGAAGGAGCATGTCTACCTGTTTTACCTAAATTCTCGATTTGATACTATGCACGCCATGTTTAGTTAGTTTTATCCTTTTTCCTTGCCTGGTATTTTTCCTGAATTGTTTAAATAAATCTTATCTGGCATTCATTTGTACTGCATATTTAATGTCACGACCCTAAATCCTAATTGGTCGTGATGGCGCCTATCGTGAAACTAGTCTAGCCACTATCACATAATTACACAATTTCTTTAATAAAATTTACCAAAATCATTAATAGCAAGTATAAAATCTTCTAAGTCTTTAACATAACGTAATATAATCTAACAGTCTAAAACCATTTCCCAGAACTGGAGTCAACTGATCACGAGCATCTAAGAGTAACACTAATACTGCTAATGCCATAATACAATGTCTCAGAACGAAATACTAAGTACTATATGAAGGAAGGAAAATAGAGAAGTTGTGGACGCTGGACAACTATCTCGCAATCCCGAATGCTGACGCCGTACGGACCCAGATGATTACTGCTCAGAACCAGTACCTGGATCTGCACACAAAGGTGCAGGGAGTAATGATGAGTACGCCAACTCAGTAGTAATGAAAATAAATCAAATCTGAAGATAAGAATCACACAGTACCAAACATAAATTCACAAGTAGTAAAAATACTCAGTCTTAATAAAGTAAACATCTAGTACATATGTTTGAAAACCAATTCCCGTAAAAATCCTTTGAACAAGTATATTTTCCAATGTTTCTTAGTAAAATTACCAAAATATCAGTATAAAAGGATGAAATGAATCGTAAATCATAACTCAACAGAAGTATCATCATAAACCGCCCCTCGGGCCAAATCATCACTCATCAGTAGTCACTCAACACCTCACCATCACTCAGTAACAGTCACTCAGCACCTCACAGTCACTCATACCTCCCAATCACTCGTCACCCGACACTCGCACTCGGTAGGTACCTGCGCTCACTGGGGGTGTACAGACTCCGGAGGGGCTCCTACAGCCCAAGCGCTATAAACAGCCAAATCATGGCATCAATCACTCAGGCACATAGCCTCTCTCATATCATAAATATCCTCACAACATTGGCCCTCGACCTCACTCAGTCAGACACTCTCAACATGCCACTCGGGCCATAAATAAATGGGGTTCTCGACCCAAAACAACATTTCACTTCAGGAAATGATAATATCACAAATCTGAGTGTCAAAATATTTAACAAGAAAGACTAAGTGTAAAATCATATTTATTACGTGAGGAATATTAGAAAATAGTCCCCAAGGGGTTTAAACAGATCGGCACTAGGCCCCAAACGTGGCTTACAACCCAAATATATCAAAACATAATAATACTATATATCATATGATTTAAAAGCAGTTGCGCAACTCAATAGTTGCCTCAAAAAGAACAAATTCCCAATTTCTCAACTCGTGCACGCCCCACACTCGTCATCCAGTGTGTGTGTCACTCCAAAACAGTGAAAGGATGTAAAGTCCGAGGTTTCATACCCTCAAGACAGGATTTAAAGACATTACTTACCTCAAACTAGCCCGAAAAAATTACTCCGCAACACGCTTGCCCCTTGAATCAACTTCCGAGTGCTCCAAATCTACCAAGTTCAGATTTTTCACATCAAGATATGCTAGGGGGATGAAACCCAATAAAAAAAATATCAACTTTATGCACAATTCCCGAAATTAGCCAAAACCCTACCCCCGGGCCCACGTATCGGAACTCAAAAAAATATATACCAAAACGATCCTCATCATCTCATGAGTCTGTACATATAAAGAATGCTGAAATCGGAGTCCAAATGACTCCTCAAATCACCCCTAAAATGTCTCTTAAACTCAAGCCCTAGTTCTCCCTTTTTCCACTGATTTTTCCCAATTAAACACTACTAATTAGGTTCTTAATCACATATAACTGAGTTATGGAGTCCAAAAATCTTACCTCAATGAAGAACAATCGTTTCCTTCTTTAAAATCTCTCCAAAAGCTCTAATCACGTTTAAAATTGGTGGAAAAGTGGGCAAGGGTCGCGAATGGGCTTTTTATATACTGCCCAGGCATTCCTTCATCGCGATCGCGGACATCCAGTCGCGATCGCGGAGCACAAATTAGGGAAGCCCTCATTTAACCTTACGCGATCGCGGAGGCCTTTACGCGATCGCGAACCTCTGCTTTACTGACCTATGCCATCGCAGACACACCATCGCGATCACGAAGGCCATTTCCATTAACTCCCCCCATCATCGATTACCTTGTGCGATCGCGATCCAGACCACGCTAAGAACACCAATCCACACTACTGCGATCGCAACCCCCTTTCTGTGATCGCGAATAACAGCTTTGCCCTCTCTGCTAAGCCTACGCGATCGCGACCCCACACCTGCGATCGCGTAGAAGGAATAACTGAAGAACACCAGCAGAAAATCTACAACTCCCAACTCCCAAACTAGGTCCGTTAACCACCCGAATCACACCCGAGGCCGTCGATACCTCAACCAAATCTACCAACATATCCCATATCATCATTCAAACTTAGTCGAGCCCTCGAAACATCAAAACAACGCAAAAACACCAAATCACATAAAATTCAAGCCTATGAACTTTGAAATTCCTAAATTCCACCAACGATGCCGAAACCGACCAAAACACATCTGATTGACCTGAAATTTTGCACACATATCCAAAATGACATTACGAACCTTCTCCAACTGTCAGATTTCCATTCCGGCCCCGATAGCCTATCCACTGCCGACCCGAAATTGCCAAAAACTAATTTTCGTCAATTCAAGCCTAATTCTACATCGGACATCACAAAAACATTCCGAACACACTCCTAAGTCCCAAATCACCTAACGAAGCTATCCGAGCCATAAAATCTGCATTCCGAGATCGTTTACCAATAAGCCAACTCCTAGTTGACTTTTCCAACTATAAAGCTACTTTTAGAGACTAAGTGTCTCAATTCTCACTACAACCAATCTGAACCCGAGCCAACCGACTCCAACACATCATAAACAATTAAAAAATGCATAAAAAGGCAAAAATAGGAATAACGGTGCAAATTCTACGGAACGACCGATCGGGTCGTTACATTCTCCCCCACTTAAACATACGTTCGTCCTCGAACGTGCCTAGAGTTGTTCCAAACACCACCAAAATTTCTGTGTAACCTACCATGCACATATTCGGAGGTGATCCCATGTCACCCTACCCCATACAGGTCTAATAGCACAACACAGTTGAAATTTCGAATCCAATCTTGACCCATAAACCTTAGAGCTAGATTTCCACTTCTGAATCAATTTACAAGATTAAAATCCCACAACTATGAATTGAACAAGTCTGAACACGTTGTATCAAGCCATATCCGAACCCAAGACGAAATCACATAATATTCCGCATGACTCAACCACCCATAGCGATAATTCCTAATCACCATAGTTGCTTAAAACAACCCAATACCGGTACATAACCTCTTATCAAGCAATGTCTCGCTCTGACACTTCCATATACTGCCGATGATGAAAGAAACACGTAGAAGCTAGCAACCATTCATTCGATCAGCGTCAACACCATCCAGAGCCATAACTTGTGCAACTCGTGCACTCAATAACAACATCCCAAGAGCTCAATTCATAAAATAAAGAAGACTCACACAAGAGGACTATCCTGCCATTAACAATTACCATCACAGCATCATGCTAAAAGCCTGACACACACCGTGAACTCAGAATACACGAATCTGACATAGAGGAGCATACCTCTACATAACTCTGCTACAATGCGCGATCCCATCCAAACGCTGGTTCACATGAACTAATTCAAGCCACATTGCTCAGAATTAATAACCATGCGAAATTCGACATCAAGTACTCAAAGTGCATTTCCATACCCACGGGGAAATCAGACGATACCATGCCACCCGAACTAGAAAGAACATAACCAATACGTCTCAATCCTGCAACACCGAATTATTTACCTTACTCAAATCTCCCTATAAAGCCCCGATAGAACCGCACCCTATGCACATATAACCAACGATCGCAACTCCTCGAAACACCGAAAGGTAACTCATAGATCACTCCAAAACACGAATAAGCTCAATGACAATCGAATGGTACATCCCTCAACAATAGCAATTCGGAGTCAACAATTCCGACTCGGTGCAGAACACACACCCATACTGTCCTACCAATAACTCTAAGTCAACTCTGGTCACCCACAATAGGTAGATAACTCCCCGAAAGTTTATAATGACTGAATCATGGCATATACTAACACCTGACTAACTTTGCTCACATCCTCGTAGTTCACAACTACAAAAATAATCTGTTTATAAAAACTCCCAGTCTCGAAGTCCATGAAGCGCACAAATTACTATATCCGATCTCCACTCCACCGCTCGAATATGTAACATATCCCTGATACTCAATCATTCAACGAGGGATACCCCTAAATTTCTTCCGTGACACCAAGCAACCTTGAATATCAGTAGTGATCCAACAAAAGAGCGTCGTAACACCAATGAAGCATCCTTACTCAAACACATTCCCTAAACACATTGCCCTTTTTGAATGTGTGCCCTCATCCATACACACCAATTAGTGATATCATCTACCTAGTCATCCGGAACTGCTCGTGCTACCTAAGAGTTTATGGCCTTCCTTCCATATCTGAACCGTAACCTCACACATGCAATTCTCAACCTTACACAATATGCCACCTACACCATGCCCTCCTATGATAAATATGGGAACTTCATAGTTTCTTCCGATCCACAAGCAATTACGTACCCCACTAGACAAGAACTTTCCATTTGATCCCATTTAGAGAAAAATCACTATACATCACATGGCCCTCACACCAGTAGAAAATATACATCTCTAACCGTGGTAGAAACCATTAAGAACCCTCCGCATCACATTTGTACACACCAACCGTCAGGACTGGATCCTTCTAACTCAACCAAGCTACGCATGCCACCAAATCCCAAGAGAACTGCCAAGAAACACATGTAACAACTCATTACTTCATAACACCCACAGAACTAATCATGTCCTTTATCATGCCGATCCGACCTACTACCAAGTTGTACTATTTATTCAAGTATCTTCTTACTTACCTTCGACTTGATACTTTCTCTTGCCATAATACCGCAATTCTCAATCCAGACTCACCACACGAAATTCGAGTATAAAATATACCGTCTAATACTCATAAGCCGCTGAATACTCTCAAATATATCCCCAAAAGCACCACATTAGAAATACTTACCCTGAAGAGACTTCCCGCGAATTTAAAGTCATTACCTTCACTTTCCTGATACTGACGGATATAATCCATGATAATGTAAATACACTACAAGCCTTGACACCTTCCACGTAAATCCCCGTTCTAGCCCAATTCACACCTTGAAGATCCTCAAGCGCTACATATAACCTTGATTCCATCGAACCATTCTCGAGAGCCTTCCACTCTACACAAATCTCAATTACCCACTGACCAAGTAAACAGAACGACCTGACCCCGCTTGCAAATCACATACTAGGAAAGTAATCCCCCCATTTGAAGCATCAAGCAAACTCACACACTGCATCCACTACACTTTCAAGTACAATTCAATCATTCAATAAATTCCATTCACCCGTAAAGTGCATTACAACCTGTATCGAAGAAATTCCCATTACTCGAGTCATTTCCAGACCCCACCTCTGCAGGTTATAACCGGTTCACCAATATACCTCGAACCGAAACCAATACAACACATAATCGTGCAATCAACTCATCATTAACGGACTCCCCCACTTGGCTCAAAGCCAAGGATCAAGTCAAACAATAACTCACGATGCCCATGCTCTATCACTGCCACCATACTGTGGTGAGATTCAACTAAATCCTTCATAAGCTCATATGACCCAAACCATCTAACCCTCAAATCGTATGCAAATCTCGCATTCACCATTGTAATGGTCATGCCAACTCCCCCAGCGATCTAAACTCAAATTACAACGTACATCATTTACTGGTAGAAGAGAACTTACTACAAATGAACATAGGGATCACACACCTCAGGACAACCCGCAGGAGATACCCCTGCCTACTTAGCCTCAACTGATATCTCTTTATACACTTCCAAAGATCATAGCTATTACGCAATCGCTTTACCCTCCTACATTAGAACACAACTAATGCCTGCCCTCGAGACATCATAATAAGCGGTATAAGAACCTGAAGTTGACAACAATACTAACACTGAAGCTGTGGTCAAGGAACTCTTGACCTTCTAGAAGCTCTACCCACACACGTCTAACTACCTGGATACCTTCACTAGACACCACGTGTCCCAAGAATGCTACTGAATTGATCCAAAATTTACACTTGGAGAACTTTGCTTAGAGCTTCTACTCCCTGGATCCTTGTAATGCCATCCTCAAATGCTGAGTATGCTACTCCTGGCTACGAGAGTACGCCAGGATTCCATCAATAAATACAATAACAAGAAGTGCTAATACGGCTGGAATACACCGTTAATCAAATACATGAACGTTGTTGGGGCATTGGTCAGCCCAAAAGACATCACTAGGAGCTCAGAACACAACAGGAAAATCCACTCCACTCCACAACTACGCTACACGAGAGGTCCTTCACTACACTCACAACTCGAGGCCATATTCTAACTTAAGACTAAAGTCAATTACTCAATGGTTCTTGCTACATCTCCCGCTAATCCATTATGGTCACAATCAAACAACCTGAATACATCTAACTATCAGATCACACTCACCCTGTAGTCATCTAGTCACAAAGTCCCCTCAATAAGGCACAAACAGACATATAAGTTCCCCAACACAAGTGCTCACACAAATGAAATCTCAGCACACAAGCCACAGACAAAATCCGGCCTCAAGTCCTTCCGACTGGCCCATTATCAACATGCTAAAAATCATATCTCACCCATGGAAGTCACAAGCCATCGATGTACAGTTGATACCAAACGCTCACGTGCGCACATTCAAATACACGAAAGGAATTCAAGGCGTTACGCTTTTGGCTGAATAAGAATGGATTCGCACGACAAGAATTCAAGAATGTGGGATGTTTCCTAAGGGTTCTGCAGCCTCTCGAAGATTAGTACAGACGTCACCGTACCGATTCGCAAGACTCTACTAAACCTGCTCATGAACGTTGAGTCCTATGTAACCTTGAGCTCTGATACCAACTTGTCACGATCCCAAATCCTAACTGGTCGTGATGGCACCTATCGTGGAACTAGGCTAGCCACTATCACATAATTACACAATTCTTTTAATAAAATTTACCAAAATAATTAATAGCAAGTATAAAATCTTCTAAGTCTTTAACATAACGTAATATAATCTAACAGTCTAAAACCATTTCCCAGAACTGGAGTTAACTGATCACGAGCATCTAAGAGTAACACTAATACTGCTAATGCCATAATACAATGTCTCAGAACAAAATACTAAGTACTAAATGAAGGAAGGGAAATGCAGAAGCTGTGGACGCTGGATAACTACCTCGTAATCCCGAATGCTGACGCCGTACAGACTCAGATGATTACTGCTCAGAACCAGTACCTGGATCTGCACACAGAGGTGCAGGGAGTAATGACGAGTACGCCAACTCATTAGTAATTAAAATAAATCAAGGCTGAAGATAAGAATCACACAGTACCAAACATCAATTCACAAATAGTAAAAATACTAAGTCTTTTTTCGTGGTAACTAAAACATTTTTATTTACCAAGATCATTTACATAGCAAGTCTTCATTTATCAGTTTGATCTGGACACAAATACTAGATTCAAACTGTACCTCTGAAACTATATTTCTAATTACTATCTAATTACATGGCCATACACACATTAGGATAGTAATTAAGAGCGTCTAATCTCTTCTTCAACCTGTGCGTCATGCTTCCTCTTCCATGAATCTCTTGAACTAATTGTCGAACAATCACCTCGCTGCTTCTTTGTTCCTCCTTGAATATTCTTGAATTCCTTTCCTGCCAAATGCAATAAACTGCACCAGCTAGAGTCATTATGTACACCTCTGCCATAGAGCTTCTACCTTTGTATTGAATTGCAGCCCACTCCAGCTCTTGTCCCCATTCCATCACCTGTCTTTGGATTCCTTGACATCGCAATAGAGCTTTCCATAATGTTGCTGAGTATGAACATTTAAAGAACAAATGCTCAATGGTTTCTTCTGCTTTGTTACATAGTATGCATACTGTATCTTTCACACAACCCCACTTGCTTAGTCTCTGTCGTGTTAACAGTCTTCTATGAGCAACTATGAGCAACGTGAATTTCCACTTTGGCAGCCCTACATTGTTGCATGTGATTCTCCTCCATGTGACTTTTGTAAATTCTCNGCAGCCATGAGCAACGTGAATTTCCACTTTGGCAGCCCTACATTGTTGCATGTGATTCTCCTCCATGTGACTTTTATAAATTCTCCTCTCAATTTTGAGTACATTGTCTTTGTTGAAAAGTGATCCTGCTGCATAAGTTGTTCTACTTTCATTCCAGCTCCTTCAATGTTCCTTTTTGCCTTCAATATCTTTTGTACAACCCATGATGCATGTGTTGGAATTCTACCAGCAATGATATATCTTTTATAGTAAACATGTACCCATTGTATCCACATTTTAGCTTCCTTTTTGCTGAGACTCCAGAGTAGCTTACATATAGCTGCTTTATTCTAGACTCCTATGTCCAGTATATTCAAACCTCCAGCTACTTTTGGCCAACATAACCTGTCCCAAGCCAGCAATGCCTTCTTAGTAACCTCTACCCCTCCAGTCCACAAAAACCTCCTGCATATACTTTCTATTACTTGTATCAGTTTCTTTGGCATCATGAATACTTGAGACCAAAATACTTGTATAAAAAACAATACACTCTTAATTAGTTGAAGCCTGCCTGCATAAGATAAGAACCTGACAGTCCATGATTGAACTCTTCCCATCATTTTTTCTATCAATGGTTGGCACTGTACCATTGATAGTCTTTTAGTACTTAAGGGAACTCTTAGGTATCTCACAGGTAATGACCCTTTACAAAAGCCTAGGATCTGAAGTACCTCCTATTCTGTTTCCTTACTAACTCCCCCAAAAAACACCGAGCTCTTGTTATTATTTGCAACTAGGCCAGATACTTTAAAAAATTCTTGAAAGCACTGATACAGTAGTTGCACAGAAACAGTGTCACCTCTGCAAAACAACAATAGATCATCAGCAAAACTTTGTTGTACTATATTCATTTTAGCACATTTAGGATGATAGTTAAAATCTGGATTCCTCTTCAATGTCTTCATTGTTCTTGTCAAGTACTCCATGTCCAATACAAACAGATATGGAGATAGTGGATCTCCCTGTCTCAGCCCCTTCCTTGCATGAAATGGTTTTGTATGCTGTCCATTTATAACAATAGAATAAGATACACTCCTCACACACTTCATGATCCAGTTAACAAATTTCCCAGGCATCTGCAAATTTTCCAGTACTTGTTCCATATAGTCCCACTCAATAGAGTCATAAGCCTTTTTCATATCAATCTTCATCATACACCTTGGTGACACACCCTTTCTACCATACCCCTTAACTAATTCATGACTAAGTATGATGTTGTCATTTATCAATCTCCCTGACACAAAAGCAGATTGGTTTCTATTCACTATATCATCCATTATCCCCTGAAGTCTATTTGTGATCACCTTTGAGACTATTTTATACAGTATAGTGCAGCAAGAGATTGGTCTGTACTCAGTAATACTAGCTGGGTCTTTTACCTTTGGAACAAGAGTCACTGTTGTACAATTAACAGGTTGATATATCTCAAAACTTGTGAAAAACTCCCTATTGCCTCTGTCACTTCCTTACCAATTACAGGCCAAGCCTTCTTATAGAATAGGGCATTGTAACCATCACAACCAGGTGCTTTGTTATATCCAATCCTCATTAATGCTTCATGCACTTCCTCTTTAGTTACCTCTTTTACTAGCTGAATATGTTGCTGTCTGTTCACCAAGGCTCCATCCCTCA
This sequence comes from Nicotiana undulata, assembly GCA_005239495.1. Taxonomy (NCBI): domain Eukaryota; kingdom Viridiplantae; phylum Streptophyta; class Magnoliopsida; order Solanales; family Solanaceae; genus Nicotiana; species Nicotiana undulata. The sequence goes on along the minus strand of ML282424.1, from coordinate 29,013 downwards.
TCACTACTGGGTTTATAGCTGGTATATTACTAGCTTATGATCCCAGTAATTGTTTATAGAACCCAAGAACCTCCTCTTCAATTTCCTGTTTTGACTGTATTACATCTCTATTTGCTTTTGTTAGGCTCTTTATCTTGTTCTTGCTGCATTTGTTCCTCATACATGCATGAAAGTAAGCTGTGTTCCCCCAAAAAAAAAATACTGAGTCTTAATAAAGTAAACATCTAGTACATATGTTTCAAAACCAATTCCCGTAAAAATCCTTTGAACAAGTATGTTTTCCAATGTTTCTCAGTACAATTCCCAAAATATCAGTATAAAAGGATGAAATGAATCGTAAATCATAACTCAACAGAAGTATCATCACAAACCGCCCCTAGGGCCAAATCATCACTCATCAGTAGTCACTCAGCACCTCATAGTCACTCATACCTCCCAATCACTCGTCACTCGGCACTCGCACTCGGTAGGTACCTACACTCACTAGGGGTGTACAGACTCCGGAGGGGCTCCTACAGCCCAAGCGCTATAAACAGCCAAATCATGTCATCAATCACTCAGGCACTCGGCCTCTCTCATATCATAAATATCCTCACAACATTGGACCTCGACCTCACTCTGTCAGACACTCTCAACATGCCACTCGGGCCATAAATAAACGGGGTTCACGACCCAAAACAACATTTCATTTCAGGAAATGATAATATCACAAATCTAAGTGTCAAACTATTAACAAGAAAGACTGAGTGTAAAATCATATTTATTACGTGAGGAATATTAGAAAATAGCCCCCAAGGGGTTTAAACAGATCGACACTAGGCCCCAAACGTGGCTTACATCCCAAATATATAAAAACATAGTAATACTATATATCATATGATTTAAAAGCAGTTTCGCAACTCAATAGTTGCCTCAGAAGGAACAAATTCCCAATTTCTCAACTCGTGCACGCCCCACACTTGTCATCCAGTGTGTGCGTTACTCCAAAATAGTGAAAGGATGTAAAGTCCAGGGTTTCATACACTCAGGACAGGATTTAAAGACATTACTTACCTCAAACTAGCCCGAAATACTACTCCGCAACACGCTTGCCCCTCGAATCAACTTTCGAGTGCTCCAAATCTATCAAGTTCAGATTTTTAACATCAAGATATGCTAGGGGGATGAAACCCAATAGAAAAATATCAACTTTATGCACAATTTCTGAAATTAGCCAAAAACCGACCCTGGGCCCACGTCTCGGAACTCAATTTTTTTATACCATAACGATCCTCATCATCTCACGAGTCTGTAAATATAAAGAACGCTGAAATCGAAGTCCAAATGACCACTCAAATCACCCCTAAAAGGTCTCTTAAACTCAAGTCCTAGTTCTCCCATTTTCCACTGTTTTTTCCCAATTAAACACTACTAATTAGGTCCTTAATCACATATAATCGAGTTATGGAGTCCAAAAACCTTACCTCAATGAAGAACAATCATTTTCCTCTTCAAAATCCCTCCAAAAGCTCTAATCCCGTTTAAAAATGGTGGAAAAGTGGGCAAGGGTTGCAGATGGGCTTTTTATATACTGCCCAGGCATTCCTTCATCGCGTTCGCGGACATCCAGTCGCGATCGCGGAGCACGAATTAGGGCAGCCCTCATTTAACCTTACGTGATCGCGAACCTCTACTTTACTGACCTATGCGATTACAGACACACCATCGCGATCGCGAAGACTATTTCCATTAACTCCCGCAGCATCGATTACCTTGTGCGATCGCGATCCAGACCACGCGATCGCAAAGAACACCAATCCACACCCCCTTTCTGCGATCGCAAAGAACAACCTTTCCTTCCCTCTCTGCTAAGCCTACGCGATCGCGGTCCCACACATGCGATCGCGTAGAAGGAAAAACTGGAGAACACCAGCAGAAAATCTGCAACTCCCAACTCCCAAACTAGGTCCGTTAACCACCCGAATCACACCCGAGACCCTCGAGGCCTCAACCAAACCTACCAACATATCCCATATCATCATTCAAACTTAGTCGAGCCCTCAAAACAACGCAAAAACACCAAATCACATAAAATTCAAGCCTATGAACTTTGAAATTCCTAAATTCCACCAACGATGCTGAAACCGACCAAAACATATCTGATTGACCTGAAATTTTGCACACATATCCGAAATGTCATTACGAACTTGCTCCAACTATCAGATTTCCATTCTGACCCTGATAGCCTATTTTCCACTGCCGAACGGAAATCGCCAAAAATTAACTTTTGCCAATTCAAGCCTAATTCTACACCGGACATCACAAAAACATTCCGAACACACTCCTAAGTCCCAAATCACCTAACAAAGCTATCCGAGCCATAAAATCCACATTCTGAGATAGTTTACTAATAAGAACTCCCAGTTGAATTTTCCAACTATAAAGCTACTTTTAGAGACTAAGTGTCTCAATTCTCAACTACAACCAATCTGAACCCGAGATAACCGACTCCAACACATCATAAACAACTAAAAAGTGCATAACAAGGCAAAAACATGAATAACGTTGCAAATTCTACGTAACGACCGACCGGGTCATTACATTTAAATTGGGGACTATAGACGTATTCTAGGAGATCCCCCTTGTACTGCATATTTAAATTGGGGATTACGAACGTATTCTGGGAGATCCCCCTGTACTACATCTATATATTTGGAACTACGGGACGGTATCCCGGAAGATTCCACTGCGTGATACGTTGTGCTGAGCTGAGGGCTCTCTGTTGCTGTTTCATTTCAGATTATTCATTTTAGTGCTTACCTTAGAACTAATTTTCCTTCTGTACCATTTTAATTTGTTTTACTTATAAATCCAGTAGAGCCTTAACCTGACCTCCTGACTACTTGACTGGGGTTAGGCTTGGCACTTACTGGGTTCCAAATGTGGTGTACTCATGCCCTTTTCTGTACATATTTTTTGTGTGCAGACCCAGGTTCTAGTACGCAGTTCCGTGGCTAGGGTTCGTCGTAGTTGCTTTGAGGAGATCGCAAGGTATTTCTGCCGCGTCTGCAGAATCCCACGAGTCACATTTCATTCCAGTTATATAGAGACTTTTATGTATTTCCTTTTCTTTGTATAGAGCTAATATGGTATAGAGCTTGTGGCTTAAAAGTGACATTCCGGGTTTTGGGAATTTGCCTGTATATGCCGAGTGGCGATGTTTTACATAGTAGATTTACTTTATTTCGTATTTATTTTTATTGTTTTTATTTAATATCTTCCGTAAATTTAGGCTTACCTAGTCGTAGAGACTAGGTGCCGTCACGATACCTTTCGAAGGCGGTATCTGTCAAAGTGCATATTAATGCATAAAAATTATAAATCTGTCGATTAAGTTTATAATAGGATCGTATGGTATATTTATATTTTTTGCTCGCGGACAACTTAACTAGTTTTTATATATAAATTAGTGATAAATAAAGACCCCTTAAAACTAGCCTTAAATCACCATTAAATCATTCAAAAAAAAAAGTAGCAAAATCCATAAAAACTAAAGGTGTTTAACAGGTGAGCCGGGACGGGCCGGGTAGACATTTTTTTGAACCGGGCGGGTTGGGGGTACGAGCCGATTCCGGTTAATTGTTAACGGGTTTAACGGGTTCGGGTTTATCCGGGTAAAAAGTAACCCGTACGGGTAGGGTTTTAAGGGGCCGGGCCGAGTTACAGGTATTTCAATTTTTTCAAAAAAATTAAAAAAAAAAACAAAATTTTTTTTTAGCCGTTGTACCGGTCGGGGCCGGGCCGGTTAAACCGGTACACGACACTGTTCACATGGATCGGGTTTGACCGGTCCGGTTAACCGTTAAAAAAAAATAAACGGACCAACCCCCTCTAACCCCCTACCCAGCCCCCTATGAACCGGGCCGGTCCGGTTACGGGTCAACCCGGCCCGTTAGACACCTTTAATAAAAACTAGCCCAAAACATTCAATACCCATAGGTTAAGCCGAGATAAATGAGGAATTAGTGGTATATGAGGGAGGCGATAGAGGAAGGGAGAAAAGAGAGGAGAAGTGGATATTAGAATTTGTTTTGGTTGGAATTTCAGATTGAAAATCAAAGAGGAAGAAGAACACATCAGATATAAAATGCATATAAATTACACAAAAAATACATATTTTGATCTATTGTATGAAAATTATATCAAAGTTGTATGATGTTGTAGTTATATTAAAATATAAGAATATTATATGAAAGTTTCAGATAATTTATAAATAAGTTGTGTACTGTACAATTAGTTGTATGAAATTTATATTTAATTTTGAATCAAATTTATATGTTGTTGTAGAGGTACCAATTTTTTAAATCAAATTTCTGTAAAATTTGTACTTAATGTGTGTCTGTTATACCATACATTCTTCTTTTCTTATTCAATTTGCTAAAGAAGGAAAATGAGAGAATTGATACCAAATCGACTCATTTGTACCGATTCGTATTTGTTTGAACTGAAAACTGAATCTTGTGGTCTAGAGGATGAAGGTGGTGGCATGTTAGTTGTCCCGGTGTAAGGCTTGGCTGCTGCGGAAGGCACAAGAACTCTAGATGGCTTAGCAGCAGACATAGAACCCACCACAGATAGCTCGTCAGACTGGCCAACGGTGGTGGTGGATTTACTCTAGAACTTTGGGTTGTCAGCACTCTACAAGTGGTACCATGAGAAGGGCTTTTTGTCCCTTACTTTTGTATCATATGGCCTCGGCTCCACCTTGGCATCATTGAAATACTCTGTGAGGGTGTTTGGGTAAGGGTTTGATATTTCACCTTTTCGGACAGCTAATGTGATGTTGGTTGACATGATGGCACCCACATTGATCGGGTACCCAGCCATAATAGAAGCCACCAGAACTGCTCGGGGAAGTGGGAGGTATTTCTCATTCAAACTCGGATCAATACAGCTGCACACGAAAGTCTGACACTCTTTACCTTCAAACTTGAGGTTGGCCTGGAGGATAGGAACCCCTGCTGTAATCCATAGTGGTGGTGGTCCTCAAGCAGCCAAAATCTCATCTAGCCAAGGGCGAGCTGCATCACCCATAGCCAACTTCTCTAGGTACTGGACTGCCTCGACCTCTTCAAAGCCCACATAAGTGTTCAAAGAGCAGGAGTCGAACCAGACTTTCAAATTTCTCACCTTTGTCATATTGGTCTCCTTCTTGATGTGAGCCACATTGGCATAGATCTCCCTGACCAAGTGCTCATTTGCATCAATGACACTGTGGGTGAACCACTTTCGCCCCTTTAAGAACTATCGCTCAAGTGTGAGCGACCTCTGGGGCTACAACTCCCGAAACCTTGTGAAGGTTGTCAAGCTTACAAACCGATCCTCCCAAATTTCTTTCTTCTTCGACCTCTCTAGGCCGCCCACTCTAGTGTCTCCTCCTCTACCATCATCTTGGACATCATCATCATCAATTTCCACTAGTGGTGGAGGAGTAGGTGCAGAGGAGGGCTCTGAACTCAGACTTTTAGCATCGGAACCCTTAGAAGAACTAGCTGTAGTGGAGGGTTCGTTGCGCAATTGATAACGCCCAGTGGGTTGGGGTGGTTGGGACTGGGTCTCAGGTTGTACCTCTATTAAACGAACCTTGGAGGCTTCCCTAGATGGGGTATAGGAACTATATTCTGAGGGCTCTGTAGACCCTTCCTCTTCTGGTGGTCGGCTTTTTGGTAATTGGCCTCGATTGCACTCCAGTGGTTGAGTGCCTTTTCCTCTGCCTCAGGAGGATTCACCTTGCCTTTTTGATGTATCTCCTCTATCATGTGATCTAACCATTGTCTGCAATATAAGGTACATAAGTCTGTTGGAGTTCAAAACAATTCAAACATTTGTATAATAATTGCAGGAAAACAGTCTACAGAGGAGACAGTGCTGACTGCACAATTATGAGTGCGGCCACAGACTGTCATGTGCGGACCACATAATTTTAAAGTGCGGTGGAACACCATGAAGTGCGACCCGCATAATTGTGATTGCGGCCGAACATCCTGAAGTGCGGACCGCACAATTTTGGGTGCGACCGCATAAATCCGACCTGAGATACTGGTTCTCTTAAGTTCAAAAGTGCGGTCACACACGTTTTTCTGAGGCCGCATAATTTTTCTGTGGACCGCATAATTTTGAGTGCGGTCCTCACTTTTCAAGAACAATTTTCCCCTAATTAAGTGGTTTGCGGACCACACAAATTTGTGTGCAGCCGCAAACACCTACGGCAATGAATTTAGGGTTCATGCAATTTTTTTACAAATTAGACATGGTATGCACAAATCAACATAATCAATGGTCTACCCGGTTCCCAATGAACATATATGAAACTACCCACATGACTTTTAAGCACATATTAAGAACATTTGACATTTTAGGCCTAAAAATAACTAAACTAATCAAAGAAAACAAAAATTAAGAAAAATAGACAAAAATCAAACATGGATTGAACATACCAGTGATGAAGGAATGCAAGTGAGAATCTAGACTTGATGAATTGATTGTGAGTGTGGATTGTGATGTGTTTTTTAGTGTACAGTGTTTGCCTAGGGCTCAAATCCCAAAGAGTGTAAAGTGTGAATAATGTTCAAAATCCCTATTTATAGGTTGACAAAGTTTGTCAAAAAGAGAGCTGAGTGCATTCGCACAATAATGAGTGTGGTCCGCACTCTATACCTGCACTTGAACTGAGCTTCTGCGGTCCACACAAAAGTGAGTGCGGCCGCAGAAATTTGTGCGGTCCACACATTTTTGTGTGCGTCCGCATATTGGCCTATTCTCTACAACTTCAAACTTAAGGGAATTCACATATTTGGGTCTCCAGTTGTGCGGCCGTACAAAGAATTGTGCGGACACAGAGTCTTCTTTGCGGTTGCAATCATTATTGTGCGGTTCGCACAATTTTGGTGCGGTCTGCATAATTTTAACACTTGGCCAATCTTTTCAATTATAGTCCATACAATGCACACTCATTCCTGCAATTCACTTTAGAACCAGTTAGCTCAATACAAAACCTATCTAAAAAGGACGAAAATGAAAAATGAAAAGAAACATGGGTTGCCTCCCAAGAAGCGCCTGATTTGACATCGCGGCACGACGCAGGTTACCATCAACCACTTGAAATGAATCAACGCCACAACGTGGCCATCATCAACCTTGCCAAGATAATGTTTCACCCGGTGACCATTGACTCTAAACACTTCATAATGTTTTGTTCTTCAAGTCTAATGCACCAAAGAGTGTCACATGAACAATCTCAAATGGACCACTCCACTTGGACTTCAACTTTCCCAGAAACATCCGCAACCGATAATTGAACAATAACATAAGATTTCCTTCTTTGAACTCCTTGTTCTGGATGTACTTGTCATGGAGGTACTTCATCTTGTCCTTGTATAAGGACGAACTTGAATATTCATGGTACCAGACTTCATCAAGATCATTCAATTGTGCCACCCTTAAGTTGGCAGCGGCATCCCATTCAATATTAAGCTTCTTCAATGCCCCCATAGCCTTGTTCTCAAGTTCCACTGGTAGGTGACAAGCTTTCCCCAACACTAACCGATACGGAGACATACCGATCGGTGTTTTGTATGCCGTCCTATAAGCCCAAAGAGAATCATCAAGTTTCTTCGACCAATCCGTTCGATTGGAATTTACGGTCTTTGACAAAATACTCTTGATCTCCCGGTTGGAGACTTCAACTTGCCCGCTTGCTTGGGGATGATAGGGGGTCGACACTTTGAGAGTGACACCATACTTTGTGAGTGGGGTATCAAAAGATTTGTTGTATAAGTGCGATCCCCCATCACTAATAATGTCCCTTGGAGTACCAAACCTCGTGAAGATGTTCTTTTTCAAAAATGCCACCACTCTTCGAGCTTCATTGTTGGGTAAAGCCACGACTTCAACCCACTTTTACACATAATCCACAACTACCAATATGTAAGAGTTCCCACAAGAGCTCACGAACAGACCCATGAAATCAATGCCCCACACATCAAATATGTCGATCTCCAAGACGGTGGTGAGGGGAATCTCATTTTTATTAGAAATCCCAAGCCCTTTGACATTTATCACAATGTTTGACGAGAGCGCTAGCGTTCTTGTAAAGATTAGGCCAATAGAATCCACAACTCAACACTTTTGTTGCCTTTATAGCTCAACCATGGTGAACACCTTATGGTGAAGAGTGGAAATCCTCAAGAATTTCCACTTGTTCTTCCTCCGGTACACATCATCGAATCACACCATCGGTACAAATCCAGAAGAGATAAGGCTCATCCCAATAATAGTCAAGGCAATCTCGTTTGAGATTCTTCCTTTGGTTTGAAGAGAACTCATTCGTTACAATGCCACTCACAAGATAATTGTCTAAGTCGGCGAACCATGGCATCCCGGTCATAGAAATGGCTAGGAGTTGTTCATCGGGAAATGAATCATTTATCTCAAGGCCATCATGTGGCCTCCCCTCCTCCTCCAGACGAGACAAGTGGTCCGCCACTTGGTTTTTACTACCCTTGCGGTCTTGAATATCTAGATCAAACTCTTGAAAAAGAAGCACCCACCACATTAGTCTTGCTTTAGAATCTTTCTTGCTCATAAAATATCGAAGCGCCACTTGGTCGGTGTGAACAATCACCTTTGTACCCATCAAGTACGGGCGAAACTTCTCTATAGCAAAAACAATAGCAAGGAGCTCTTTTTTGGTCACTGTGTAGTTGACTTGTGCATCATTCATAGTCTTACTAGCATGGTAGACCAGATGAAAGATTTTGTTGATACGTTGCCTCTACACCGCTCCAACCGCCACATCACTTGCATCACACATGAGCTCAAAAGGTAAGCTCCAATCAGGTGCGGTGATAATAGGAGTAATAGTCAACTTTAATTGAGCAATTCGAATGCCTTCATACGATAGATTTTCGTTGAAATGGAACTTGGCATCCTTCTCCAAAAGTTTACACAAGGGGTTTACCACCTTAGAAAAGTCCTTGATGAATCGGCGATAGAACCCTGCATGAACCATGAATCTTCTCACTCCCTTCATGGATGTAAGGAGAGGGAGTTTAGAGATCACCTCAATTTTGGCCTTGTCGACTTCACTACCATGCTTTGAAATTTTGTGACCGAGGACAATGCCTTCCTCGACCATGATGTGACATTTCTCCCAATTCAAAACCAAGTTTGTTTCCTCACATCTTGACAATACCTTGTCCAAGTTGTCCAAGCACTCATCAAAATAATTTCCTACCACGGAAAAGTCATCCATGAAGACCTCAAGAAAATCCTCCACCATGTCGGTGAAGATGGCTATCATACACTGTTGAAAAGTTACCGGTGCATTGCATAACCCAAATGGCATCCGCGAGAATGCAAATGTACCATAAGGACAAGTGAATGTAGTCTTCTCTTGGTCCTCAGGAGCTATAAGAATTTGATTGTAGACGGAATATCCATCAAGGAACAAGAGAAAGCACGTCCGACCAACCTATCAAGCATTTGATCAAGGAATGGAAGCGGGAAATGATCTTTCTGAGTGACTTTTTTGAGCTTCCTATAGTCCATGCACACTCTCCACCCAGTGAGCGTTATTGTGGGGATCAACTCATTCTTTCCATTTGTGACCATAGTCATTCCCCCTTTCTTTGGGACACATTGCACCGAAGAGGTCCACGAGCTATCAGATATGGGGTAAACAACCCTGGTTTCCAACCATTTTATGATCTCCTTCTTCACTACCTCTTGCATTGCTTCATTTAATCTTCTTTGATGTTCAACGGAGGGTTTGGCATCCTCCTCCAAAATAATCTAGTTCATGAAAAAGGCGGGGATTATACCCTGAATATCCGCCAATGTCCATCCTATAACTTTCTTCCTCTTTTAGAGGCACTGCCAAAGTAGAATCTACTTGCACATTAGTCAATCAAAAGGAAAGAATAACAAGTAAAGTAGAACATGGGCCAAGAAACTCATACCTGAGATGTGAAGGCAATGGATTTAACTCCAAAGTGGGAGGCTCCTCGATTGAGGGCTTTATTGGAGGAGTCTTCCAGTTCTCAAGATCTAAGGACAATTTTCGGGGTTCATAAGTATATGACCCCATTCCTTGCAAAGTATTTATACATTCCACAAAGACTTCCTTCTCATCATCATCATGATTAAGAAATACGACTTCCAAAGTATCATCAACATTCATCAGGACACTAGCATCATCAATAATCACCTCGGTCACTAAGTTCAAAAATGAGCAAACTTCATTGCTATTCGGTTGCCTCATAAATTTGCACACATGGAAAACCACCTTTTCATCGCCCACCCGGAAGGTGGGCTCACCGGCTTCCACATCAACAAGAGCCTTCCCTGTAGCAAGGAAAGGTCTACCCAAGATAATAGGCACCTCATAGTCAATCTCGCATTCAAGAATCACAAAGTCCGCCGGAAGGATGAACTTATCAACACGAACCAACACATCATCAATAGTACTCAATGGTCTCTTCATAGTACGATCCGCCATTTGCAACCTCATAGATGCGGGTCTTGGTTTCCCAATTCCCAGAGTTTTGAATACCGAGTAGGGCATCAAGTTTATACTTGCCCCTAGATCACATAGAGCTTTGGCAAAGTTGGCGCTCCCAATAATGCAAGGGATTGTGAAAGCGTCGGGATCTTCTAATTTCGGAGCCATTGAGTGCACAATAGCACCCACTTGATGTGTCATCTTGATAGTCTCAAAATTCATTGATCTTTTCTTTGTCACCAAATCCTTCATGAACTTTGCGTAACCGGGCATTTGTTCCTATGCCTCAACCAACGACACATTAGTGGATAAACTCTTTATCATGTCAATAAACTTATTGAATTGGTTTTCACTATTTTGCTTGGTGAGCCTTTGAAGATATGGAGGAGGAGGCCTTGGCATTGGCGCCTTTGCCTTTGGAACTACCAGTTCCGGTATGTCAATCACATGTTCCCTAGACGGGTTCACTTCTTCTTAGGTCTTCTCCACATTCTCATCAATATCAATTCTCACTTCTTCACTAGCTTGAACTACATTGCTTGGAATTTCATATTCTTGAATTACCATATCATCATCTACAACTGGGACCATGTAAGTGGTGTTTTGCCAGTGGCGTACTCGCCTCATAAGTCTGCCACCATCTATATGCCGACCTTGTTAGCTGAAAAGTAGTAAGGTCGGCCTCGCTCGACTCCACCAAACTCATACGCAAAATATGGTGACACTTATCCAAGAAACCTTGTGCATCCTAAAAAGTCTGTCCACTTAACTAGAGAGGATGAAACTTCTGTAACCTCTTCAAACACCTCAGCCCCTCTACTGACACAACTGACCTGACCTCGGGATAAACCTGTAATGACCCGGTCGGTCGTTCCGTAGAACCTACATTATTATTAATGTTTTTGCCTTGTCACAGGTTGGTTATACTATTTACTATTTGTTAGAGTCGGTTGTCTCGGGTTCGTAATGGTTGTAGTGAGAATTGAGACACTTAGTCTCTAAAGATAGCTTTATAGTTGGAAAAGTCAATTGAGAGTTGACTATTTGGTAAACAACCTCGGAATGCGGATTTTATGGCTCGGACAACTTCGTTAGGTGATTTGGGACTTAGCAGTGTGTTCAGAATATTTTTGTGATGTCCGGTGTAGAATTAGGCTTGAATTGGCGAAAGTTAGTTTTTGGTGATTTCCGGTCGGCAGTGAAAAATAAGCTATCGGGGTTGGAATGGAATTACGATATTTGGAACAGGCTTGTAATGTCATTTTGGATTTGTCTGCAAAATTTCAGGTCAATCGGAGGTGTTTTGGATAGTTTCGGCATCGTTGGTGGAATTTAGTAATTTCAAAGTTCATAGGCTTGAATTTGATGTGATTTTGGTGTTTTGATGTTGTTTTTGGTGTTTCGAAGGCTTGACTAAGTTTGAATGATATTATGGGATATGTTGGTAGGTTTGGTTGAGGTCCCGAGGGCCTCGGGTGAGTTTCGGGTGGTTAACAGATCGATTTTTGGGTTTGGAACTTAGGCTGTTTTGCTAGTGTTGTGTTGCAGAGAATTTGTGTATCGCGTTCGCGGGTGGGGTCCCGCGTTCGCGGAGGGTTAATCGGGGAAGCTTAGGATTTGTGCTTCGCGTTCGCGAAGGGAAGGATGCGAACGCAAAGGTCTAGGGGGAGGATGCACTGCGTTCGCGGTTAGGAGTATGCGTTCGCGAAGAGGTTCAAGTGGTTGGTGACTCTAGGGGTTTAGACTTATGCGAACACGTGGAGTGGACCGTGTTCGCGGAGGGAAGGCCAGGCAATGAATCGCGTTTGCGACCAGGTAAGTGCGTTCGCGTAGCATTAATTTGGGGCCCGGGGATTTTGTGCTTCGCGAACGCGGGAAGGGGGCCGCGTTCGCGATAAAGGAATACATGGGCATTATAATTAAGACCCATCCGCGACCCTTGCCCACCTTTCCACCATTTTTGAACGGGAATAAAGCTTTTGGTGCGATTTTGAAGAGAGAAAATGATTGTTCATCATTGAGGTAAGGATTTTGGACCTCATAACTCGATTGTATGTGATTAAGGACTAAATGAACAGTGTTTAATTGGGAAAAATCAGTAGAAAAAGGTTAAATTAGGGCTTGAAATTATGAGACCTTTTAGGGATGATTTGAGGGGTCAAACGGACTCCTATTTCAGAGTTCTTAATATGTACGGACTCGTGAGATGATGAGGATCGTTTTGGTATAAAGTTTTGCGAGTTCCGAGACGCAGGCCCGGGGGTCGGGTTTTGGCTAATTTTGGATTTTGTGCTAAAATTGATATTTTTCGATTGTAATTCATTCCCTTAGCATAAATTGATGTGAAAAATCTGATCTTTATAGATTTGGAGTACTCAGAAGTTGATTCGAGAGGCAAGCGTGTTGCAGAGTAGCTTTTCGGGCTAGTTTGAGGTAAGTAATGTATTTAAATCCTGTCCTGTGGGTATGAAACCCCGGACTCTACATTCTTTCACGGTTTTGGAGTGACGCACACACTGGATGACAAGTGTGGGGCGTGCACGAATTGGAAATTTGGAAATATGTTCCTTTTTAGGCAACTATTGGGTTGCGAAACTGCTCTTAAAGCATATGTTTTATAGTATTACTATGTTTTGATATATTTGGGCTGTAAGCCATGTTTGGGGCCTAGTGCCGATCTGTTTTAACTCTTGGGGGCTATTTTACTTATATTCCTCACTTAGAAACTATGATTTTACACTCAGTCTTTCTTGTGAAATTGTTGACACTCCTATTTGATGATATTACTATTTCTTGAAATGAAATGCTATTTTGGGTCGAGAACCCTGTTTATTTATGGCCCGAGTAGCATGTTGAGAGTTTCTGACAGAGTGAGGCCGAGGGCCAATATTGTGAGGATGTTATGATATGAGAGAGGCCGAGTGCCTATGAGTGATTGATGCCATGATTTGGCTTGTTTATAGCGCTTGGGCTGTAGGAGCCCCTCCGGAGTCTGTACACACCCCCAGTGAGCGCAGGTACCTACTGAGTGCGAGTGCCCAGTGCCGAGTGACGAGTGATTAGGAGGTATGAGTGACTGTGAGGTGCTGAGAGACTGTTACTGAGTGATGGTGAAGTGTTGAGGGGATATTTCTGAGTGATGATTGTGCCCGAGGGGCAGTTTTATGATGATATTTTACTGAGTTTTGATTATGATTCACTTCATTTTTTATACTGATATTTTTGAGAGGTTTACTGAGGAATATATGGAAATATACTTGTTTCAAAGGATTTTTATGGAAATTGGTTTTCGAACTTAAGTATACTTTATTGAGACTTGGTATTTTACTGTTTCGTGGATTGGTGTATTTGTTGCTATGTGTTTTTTATTCTTCATACCGTGATTTATTTTCATTACTACTGAGTTGGCGCACTCATCATTACTCCCTGCACCTCTGTGTGCAGATCCAGGTACTGGTTCAGAGCAGTAGCCATCCGAGTTCGTTATTGTCAGCTTTTGGGGTTTCGAGGTAGCTGTCCAGCGTCCGCAGCTTCTCCATTTTCCTTCCTTTATTAGTATTAGTATTTTATTCCTAGACATTATTTATGGCATTAGCAGAGTTAGTTTTATTCTTAGATGCTCGTGATCGTTTGAGTCCAGTCTTGGGGGATTTGTTTAGACTGTTAGATTATTATTGCGGTTTAAAGACTTAGAGAAAATTTTATACTCATTTTTGCTGGTTATTAATGATTTTTGAGGAATTATATTAAAATAAATGTGTAGTTATGTAATGGTTGGCTAGTCTAGTTCCACGATAGGCGCCATCACGACCTGTTAGGAGTTGGGGTCATGACAAAACCGCTATCATGGGCTGCACTGGTATAACACCTGGAGCCTGATCAACATGAACCTGCTTCTCTGGAGTATGTATAGCGGGAGTCTGCGCTCCTCTCCCAGCTTATGAAGTAGCTTGTGCTACCGAAATCAACTTTGTCTGAGCTAAAGTCCCAAATATGCTCAAAAACAGTGCCAAGGTCTCCTGAAGTCTACGGGTAGCAACAATCCCCTTACCTGCTCCCCAGCCAAAGCTATTAGTGCCTCTTCAGTCACAACCCCTTGTCGTGGCGCGTGCTACGCCTCTTCCTCGGCCTCGGCCTGTGGCAACACCGGCCTCGGGGCAGCATCATTAGTAATTGAAGCTTGTATCCGCACCATCTGTGAGAACAAAAAGACAAAGGATCATAATATGACATCAATAAATCCACATGATATGTAATGAAAGAAGTGAACTTTCCTAATAGTTTCCTAGCCTCTCGAAGATAAGCACATGCATCTCTGTACCAATCTGCAAAACTCTACTAAACATGCTTATAAGTAAACCTATGAACCTAGTGCTCTGATACAAACTTGTCACAAACCAACTCCCACCCCAGAGGTCGTGATGATACCTAGCCTCTAAGACTAGGTAAGGTTATGACATAATGATGTCAATCAAAGTGTAACAACTTCAAATTAACGAAAAACTGCAAAACACGATAATACTGCAAAACATGGATACAATAACAACCTCCCAAGACCTGGTAGTACTGAGTCATAAGCTCAAAATGAAATACATATCAAGTCTCGAAGAGTACAATACTGTTTGAAATACATAAATAACAAAAGTAAAGTAAAGAAAGTGACTTCAAGGCCTGCGAACGAAACATCAAGGATGTCACAACCTCAATTTCCCTCCGTAGGATGTCATGCTACATAGTCTCTACGACTAGGTAAGCCTAACATTTGTTAGCAACAAGACAAATATAATTGATGAAATACTAAAAAAAAGATTGAATAACTGATATAAACTTCCGCAAAGAAGAATCAACAACAATACACTTCCCAAGACCGGTGGAATAAAGTCATAAAGTCTACAGAGTAATACTAGAGTGTCTATTACATCACCGTCTGAATGAAATACAACAGGAAATAAGGATAAGGGAAGGTGACTCCGAGGCCTGCGAACGTGGAGCAGGTATACCTTGAAGTCTCCAAAAAGCTGCAACTCAATCAACTCTAGCATCCAACACAGGCAGACGTATCTGAATCTGCACAAAAAGATATGCAGAAGCGTAGTATGAGTACACCACAACGGTACCTAGTAAGTTTCAAGCCTAACCTCGGTAGAGTAGTGAAGAGACTAGGCCAAGACACCTACTAGGATATACATAAACGGAATAAAAACATAAGAATGAATAATGATGGAAAGAGGAAAAACAACTGATATGAAACAAGATAATAGAAAGAACTGATACCGGATTTAAGCAAGGAAATAATATAGCAGAAACAATAAAAGAGAACCACAATGATCATATACGGACATCAACTAATAGAACAAGGAAGAACAAAATAAAAAGAAATGTTCCCACCAAAACTCTTCGCCACATGAGATCACAACAAGAATCACAATGAGGTACTGCCTCGTGTACAATAAAAATCATAACCAAGGCACCGCCTCGTATAAATCAAGAATCATAACCGAGGTACTGCCTCGTATTAACATTTCTCAATTTCAATCACAATCTTTCCTTATACCGCCTCGTGAGCCTTACATTTGAAATAAGTTTTGAAAACATTTTTCTGAGATATCTACACACACTTTAGCTCACCTTATGTTGCCGCGTGGCTTCACGTAGTTCCTCGATAAGTAACAGACACATAAGTTCCACCTTATAACGCTGCATGCACATTAATCCCAAGCCTTATTCCGCCGCATCCGCGTTAATAACACATCACAATAATAACTCGCATCACGAATGTCCATATAGCACAACTTTCCAACAATCAACAATATTAATGTTTCCACAACAATATCCCGTGGCTCCACCACAACGTGTACAAGAATATCGACAACAACAATGAATATAAAACGCTCAACAAGGAAGAATTTTCAACCAAAATATTTCGCCTTGACAATAACTCAACAATAAGAGAATATGTATAACCACGATATTTAATAAGAATAGCTCAAAATGGAATAAATAACATGTAACAATGACTTCAAATAGTGCGAATCAACAAGGAAAGAGATAACATGAGCAATGACTTCAAGTAAATGATAATCAATAATAAAAGAGATAACATTAACAATAACTTCAAATAATGAGAATAAACAATGCAAGAGATAACATGTAACATTAATAGAGTCAATAAGTTCAAGTAAAGAATGAGAGCAATTTATCAATTAGAATGTAGAACACAGTGTTAACGAAATCGTTTAAGGCATGTAAGGATAGACTAACACAAGTAAGAATAGATTGACTACGGGAATTTAGAACATGATACTACAATTCAATTAAAGCATGGAAAGAGTCTTAGTAGCCTAAACCGATCAAATACCACGTACAACCCGTATACCCACTTGTCACCTTGCGTACACAGCTATCACATATAACAAATGAAACAATCAATATCAATCCTAAACATAGTTCCCCCACATAAATTTAGGCAAGATACATACCTCAACTAGGCTAATTCAACCCTCGAAAATAACTTTTCCCCTAAAATTCACCTACACACGGTTCAAATCTAATCAAAACTGACTTAATCAAACAATGCAAGGAAAATCAACTACAATAGATAAATCTAAGATCTTTACACTTTTCCCAAAAAGTCAACTCAGAACTCGCCACGTCAAAAACCCATTCCAAAGGTAGATTCCGACTACCCATGACCCTGCGAGTTCCTATATGTGATTAGTTTCAGAAATCGAGTCCAAATCAACTCTCAAAACTCATTTTCTTATTTTTCAAAAACTTGACAAAGTTTCACAAATTTTCACTTTGATTCACATGATGTTAATGTTAAATCTAAGATATATTGATGGAATATGATTAGAAATACATTAGAATCACTTACCAAATGTTTGTAGGTGAAAATCCCATCTCCAAATCACTCCTACCGAGTTTAGGGTTAAAAAATGAGAGAATGCTTTCAAAGATCCTGTCTCCCACCCATTTGTACCAGCTTTAGATGTCAAATTTGTGATATAGGGTTCGCATTTGTGAACCCTTGAAATTGCGGACTAGGTCTCGCATTTGCGAACTCTAACAACCTCAGACTTCATCGCAATTGCGGTAGAGGCTTCGCAATTGCAAACTAGAAGGCATAGAAAAAGCGAACAAATGTTCGCAAATGCAAACTATGGCAAAATCTATCAATCTTCGCAATCGCGAAGGGAAAGTCGCAATTGCGACATCTGAGCCTCCATTGTTACCTTCGCACTTGCGATGCTGGCGCTCGCAATTGTAATACCTGAGCCCCAGCAGCACCAACAATCAAACTTCAGTTCAAAACCATTCTGAAACATGTCCAAAACTCATCCGAGCCCTCGGGGCTCCAAAACAAACATCCACCCAAGTCTAAAAATATCATACGAACTGACTCACGCGATCAAAACACTAAAATAATATATTATATTACGAATCGAACACTAAAACACATGAATTTCAAAGTAAAGTTCAAGAATTTCTAAAGTTACAACTAAACGTACGAATCTTATCAAATTAACTCCAAATGATACCAAATTTTGTAGACAAGTTCTAAATACCTTAACGGACCTATTCCAAGTCTCAAACTCAGATCTCGAGCTCGATATCAAAAAGTCAACCTATGGTCAAATGTTTCAACATCAAATTGCTAAATATCGGTAAATCAACCTACGGTCTTCAGAAATCAATTTCGGGCATACGCCCAAGTCCGAAATTCACAATACAAAGCTATCGGAGCCATGAAACTTCTAGGTCAAGAATCAAAGGGTACAAATCAACTCGAAAGCTTCCCAGAATAATACTAACCAACCCCGCAATCCATAAAATCATAAACACACATGTGTGAAGAGTAAAAAGGGGTAACAGGTCACAATTTCACAAAACGACAGATCGTGTCGTTACATTTTCCACATCTTAAGATAAATGTTCGTCCTCGAACGTGAATAAGGACATACCTGAAGAGATGAACAGATAAGGATAATGACTCTGCCTGTCGTGCTTGGTCTTTCAGGTAGCCTCCTCGATCGAATGAACCCCTCATTGAACCTTCACTGATGCAATGTTCTTTGATCTCAACTTACCACTCGATCCAAGATAGCCATCGACTCCCTAATGTAAGTCAACTCCCCATCCAATTGGACCGTGCTGAAGTCTAAAACATGGGACGGATCAACATAATACTTTCGGAGCATAAAAACATAGAACACTAGATGAACCACATCTAAACTAGTGGAAATGCAATCTTGTAGGCCACCTCACCAATCCTCTCAAGGATATAAAAATGATCGATATACCTAGGGCTCAACTTTCCCTTCTTCCCGCACCTCATCACACTTTTCATGGGTGAAACCCAGAGCAAGAATTTCTCTCCAACCATGAATGCAACATCACGAAACTTCGCATCCACATAACTCTTTGATCTAGATTGGGTTATACAAAGTCGATTATAGATCAACTAGACCTTCTCCAAAGCATCTTGAACCAAATTTGTGCCTAATAACTTAGCCTCTTCTAGCTCACACCACCCAACTGGAAAATGATACCGTCTCCTATATAGGGCCTCATAAGGAGCCATCTGAATACTCGAGTGGTAGCTGTTGTTGTCGGCAAATTTTCCAAGTGGCAAGAACTGATCCCAAACACCCCGAAAATTTATAACATAGGCACAAAGCATATCCTCCAATATCTGAATGGTGCACTCAGACTGTTCGTCCACTGTACAGCTCTCCAGAAAGGAAATGTGAATGGCGTACCCTGGTTAGAGATTATGGATACTGTTACTCCATGAAGTCGAACCATCTCGCGTATATAAACCTAAGCCAGCTGCTCTGAAGAGTAGGTAGTCACTACTGGATTGAAATGATCCGACTTTATCAACCTGTTCACAATCGCCCATACCCCATCAAACTTCTTGTTAGTCTGTGGGAGACCGACAACAATGTCCATGGTGACACACTCCTATTTCTACTCGATAATCTCGAGTCGCTGAAGCAGACCGCATGACCATTGATGCTCATACTTCACCTGGTAATAATTTAGGCACCGAGCTATATACGCCATTGTGTCATTATTCATCCTCCTCAACCAATAGTGGGACTCCTGAAAAATCAACTCACGAAACCCATCCACATTGGGCACACATAACCGGCCATGCATTCGCAACACACCGTCATCTCCAATAGAAAACTCCTTAGCATCGTCGTACTGAACTGTCCTTGAGGATAAGAAGATAGAGGGTTGTCATATTGACACTCTCTGATACGATCATATAGAGAAGATCGACAAACCATGCAAGCAAGAACTCTACTGGACTCCGAAAGATCTAATCTAACAAATTGGTTGGCTACTGCATGAACATCCGATGGTAATGGCCTCTCCTGCGCCGGTAGATATGCTAAACTGCCCAAGCTATCTGCCTTTCGATTGAAGGCATCGGTCACCACATTGTCCTTCCCGGGATGATATGGTATGGTGATATCATAATCATCAAGCAACTCTAACCATCCCCGCTGCCTCAAGTTCATATCTTTCTGTTTGAATGGATGTTGTAGACTCTGGTGGTCGGTAAAGACCTCACAAGGGACATCGTACAAATAATGCCGCTATATCTTCAATGCATGAACAATGGTTGCTAACTCCAAGTCCTGGACTGGATAATTATTCACATACGTCTTCAGCTATCGAGACGTTTAAGCAATCACCCTACCGTATTGCATCAACACCGCGCCACTAACACATGATGAATCACAATACACAGTATAAGACCCCAAGCCCGTAGGCAACACCATAAATGGGGGTGTAGTCAAAGTAGTCCTGAGATTTTGAAAGCCCGCCTTACACTCTTTGGACCATCTGAAAGTAGCACCCTTCTAGGTCAATCTGGTCATAGGTGCAGCAATGGATGAGAAACTCTCTACGAAACGACGATAATACCCGGCCAAACCAAGGAAACTTCGGATCTCAGTGGCTGAAGACGATCTAGGACAATTCTACACTGCTTTAATCTTCTTCGAATCTACCTTAATACCCTTACTTGACACCACATGGCCCAAAAACGCCACTAAATCAAGCTAGAATTCACACTTTGAGAATTTTGCATACAACTTCTTCTCTCTCAAGGTCTGGAGCACGAACTCAAGTGTTGCTCATGATCTTCCTGACTGTGGGAGTACACCAAGATGTAGTCAATAAAGACAATGATGAATGAAACAAGATATGGCTAGAATATATTGTTCGTCATATGCATAAATGTTGTTGGGGGCATTGGGCAGCCCAAATGAAATCACAAGGAACTCGTAGTGACCATATCGAGTCTTAAAGGTAGTCTTCAGAATATCCAAATCCCGAATATTTGGATGAGGATAACCTGATCGCAAATCAATCTTTGAGAACACTCTGACACCTTGTAGCGGATCAAATAAGTCAATGCGTGTCAAAGGATACATGTTCTTCATTGTAACCTTGTTCAACTGTCGATAATCAATACACATGCGCATAGAAACATCCTTCTTCTTTACAGAAAGGACCGGTGGACCCCAAGGCGACACACTATGCCGAATGAAGCTCTTATCAAGCAACTCTTGCAATTGCTACTTTAACTCCTTCAGCTCTGTTGGGGCCATACGATATGGTGGAATAAAAATAGGTTGAGTATCTGAAAATAAGTCAATACCAAAGTTGATATCCCCGACATGCCCGGATGATCCACGGGAAATATATCTGGAAAGTCTCTCACTATAGAAACTGACTCAACGGTAAGAGTATCAGCGCTAACATCTCTCACAAAGTCTAGATAAGCATCACACCCCTTCTCAACCATCCACTAAGCCTTTAGAAATGATATAACCCTTCTAAGATTATAATCCAATGAATCCTTCCACTCTAACTGTGGCAAACTTGGCATAGCCAATGTCATAGTCTTGACGTAACAATCTAGAATAACATGATAGGGCAACAACCAGTCCATGGCCAAAATAACATTAAAGTCTACCATACTAAGTAACAATAGATTAACTCTGGTCTCAAAACCACCAATAACAACTAAACACGACCAATACATACAATCCACAATAATAGAATCTCCCACAGTCGTGGACACATAAACAAGAGAATACAAAGAATCACAAGATATATCCAAATACGGAGCAAAGTAAGATGACACATATGAATAAGTGGATCCCCGATCAAATAAGACTGATGCATCTCTATGTCAAACCAGAACCATACCTGTAATGACTCAGTCTGAAGAAACTGCCTCCGTCCTACCCGAAAAAGCATAGAATCTGGCATGGCCTCTCTCTCTAGGGACTCCTCTGCCCGCCTGTCTCCCACCTTAGCTGGTTGTGCGGGTGGAGCAACAACTGGGGTAGAGATCATGGACTAAGAAGTCTATGGACCTAACGGAATCCGTGAAGCCTGAGTAGTCTGAGGAGGTGCACCCCTCCTGAGTCTGGGGTAGTCTCTAACCATGTTACAGGTATCATCACACTCAAAGAAAGCTCTCGGTAGGCGTGGTTTCTAGGAATTGCTTGGGTCTGGTCGACTGGATTGACCACTGAAGGCACCGCGTGCAGGACGTGCACTAAAAAGTTGCTGAGAAAGTGTGCAACTTGAGATCTCGGAATACCCGAAGCACCAGTAGAAGCTGGAAGTGCCGAGTGAACGAGATGACTCACATAGACCTTACCATGATAGGCTGTAGCTATAGTGTCTCCACCACTAAATACTCCAGTACCTTGAGGCCTCTTGGCCTCCATGTCCTCTCTTTCACGGCCCCGCATACCCTCCAACCTCCGTTCAATCTCTACCACCTGTTGATATGGGGTATATGTATCCAACTCTCGGGCCATGCTAAATATAATACTATAATTAATCCCCTCGATAAATTGACGTACTCGCTCTCTAACTAGAAACAAATACATGTGCATATCTGGACAAATCACTGAATCAGACAATATACTCTGACACTGTTATAGTACCTTGGCACAGCTGCTCGAACTCCACGAGCCACGTATCCCAAAGGGTCTGAGGAACAAACTCTTTCAAGAACAACTTTGAAAATCGTGTCCATATAAGTGAAGATGCATCGACTAGGCTACCTCCTCGTACCCCCACCACTGGTACGCTGCTCCTGATAGCTAGAATGTAGTAAAAGCAACCCCACTCGTATCCACAATACCCATGGTATGGTGCGGAGAATACGGTAGCACTCCTCCAGAATACCATGTACATCCTCTAAAGCCAAACCACTGAAAGTAGGAGGGTGATACTTCTTGAACCTCTAAAGTCTAAGTTTCTCCTCCTCAGATGTTGCTTCCCAAACCGCGGGCTAAACAGGAACAACAGGGTGTTCTGATATAACCTTTGGGACTTGATCAACCTGGACCCATTGATCTTGGGTGCGGGCCGCGAGAGTCTGGGCTCCTCCCCGAGCCTGAAATGTGGCTGGTGCAAGTGGAATCAACCCTGCCTGAGCTAGAGTACCAAATATGCTCAAGAATTGTGCGAGGATCTCCTGAAGTGCGTGGGTGTCAATAGACGCATCGGGTGCATGTCTACCAACTGGAGCTACTGGTAGCTCGGGAAGGTGCTCTAGATGCACCACTTGCCCCTCCTCGGCCTCTGCCCCTACCCTGGCCTTTTGCTGCTTTAGCAGGGGCGTGGGTGTTTAATTGTCAGATCCTGCAATGCATTCCCCTACTATCTGTGAGAGAATAGGAAGTCAAAGATTCAGTTTTCGAAGTCAACCAATTCGCACGATAAGAAATCAAAGAACTGAAGTTTTCTTAATAGTTCTGTAGCCTCTCAAAGATAAGTACAAGCATCTCCGTACAGATCCACAAGACTCTACTAAACCTGCTTATGACTCATAACACCTATGAACCTTGCGATATGATACCAATTTGTCACGACCCTAATTTCCCTCCATAGGATGTCGTGATAGCACCTAGTCTCTACTACTAGGTAAGAATAACATTTGTTAGCAAATAGACAAATATAATTAACAAAATACTAAAAACAAGGCTGAATAACTGATATAAACTTCCGAAAAGAAGAATCAACAACAGTTCAATTCCAACACCGGTAGAACTGAGTCATAAGCTCTACAGAATAATGCTAGAGTGTCTACTACATCATTGTCTGAATGAAAATACAACAGGAAATAAGGGTAAGGGAAGGTGACTCCGAGGCCTGCAGACGTGGAGCAATTATACCTTGAAGTCTCCCAAAAACCGCAACTCAATCTACTCTAGTGTCTGGCACGGGAAGACGTACCTAGATCTGCACAAAAAGATGTGCATAAGCGTAGTATGAGTACACCACAATGGTACCCATTAATATCAAGCCTAACCTTGGTAGAGTAGTGACGAGGCCAGGTCAAGACACCTATTAGGATATACATAAACAGAATGAAAACATAAGAACGAATAATAATGGAAAGTGGAGAAACAACTTATATAATACAAGATAATAGCACAAACTGATAACGAATTTAAGCATGGAAATAACATAAAGTAAACAAAAAAAGAAACCACAATGATCATATACGGACAACAACTGATAGAACAAGGAAGAACAAAACAACAAGAAATGTTCCCATCAAAACTCTTCGCCACAAAGATAACAACATGCATTACAATAAGGTACCGCCTCGTATAATTCAAGAATTATAATTGAGGTACCGCCTCGTATCCACATTTCTCAATTTCAATAACATTTTTTCCTTATACTGCCACGTGAGCCTTACATTTGAAATAGTTTTTGAAATGAGTTATTCCGAAATAACTACACGCACTTTAGCCCACCTTATGACGCCGCATGAATTCACGTAGATCCCCTACAAGAAACACGCAAATAAGTCCCACCTTATACCGCCGCATGCAAATTAACCCCAAGCCTTATACCGCAACATGCACGTCAATAACACATCAAAATAATAACTTGCACCACAAGTTCCCATCTATGACAATTTTCCAACAATCAACAATATCAATGATTTCACAACAATAGCCCGTGGATCCTTGGAAAGTTGGAATTTTGGAAGTTCAAAAATTTCATAAGTTTGGTTTGAAGTGGATTTTGATGTTATCGACGTTCATTTGAAGTTTCGAGCATTGAAATAGATTCGTATCGTGATTTGTGACTTGTGTGTAAAGTTTGGCGCCATTTCGTAGTGTTTTGATAGGATTTGGACGCGTTCGTCGAAGTTTGAAAGTTGAAAGAAAGATTTTGATCGTCAATTCATGATTTTGATGTTATTTGTGGCGTTTCGAGCCTTTGGATAAGTTTGTATGAGTTATTGGGACTTGTTGGTTTGATTGGACGGGATCCCGATGTGATGACCCAAGGGGCCATTTTATGAATTAAGACTTGTACAAGAATATCGACAACAACAATGAATGTAAAATGCTCAACAAGGAAGATGTTTAAACAATAACAATTTCGCCTCAACGTGATAACGACATTCACAACTTGAGCACCAATAACTCAACAATAGGAGACAATGTAAAACCACGATATTAAAAAAGAATAGCTCACAATGGAAGAGAAAACGTGTAACAATGACTTTAAATAGTGGAAATCAACAAGGAAAGAGATAACATGAGCAATAACTTCAAGTAATGATAATCAATAATGAAAGAGATAACACGAACAGTAACTTCAAATAATGATAATCAAGAATGCAAAAGATAACATGTAACATTAATAGAGGCAACAAGTTCAACTAAAGCATGAGAGCAATTTATCAATTAGAATGTAGAACAAGTGTTAACGAAATCGTTTAAGGCATGTAAGGATATACTAATAAAAGTAAGAATAGATTGACCATGGAAATTTAGAACATGGTACTACAATTCAATTAAAGCTTGAAAAGAGTCTAAATACCCTAACCAGTCAAATACCACGTACAACCCGTGTACCCACTCGTTACCTTGCGTGCACGGCTTTCACATAGCACAAATGAATCAATCAATACCAATTCTAAGGGGTAGTTCCCTCACACAAAGTTAGGCAGGATACTTACCTGAACTAGGCCAATTCAACCCTCGAATATAGATTTTCCCCTAAAATTCGCCTACACACGACTCACATATAACAAAAATCGACTTAATATCATCAAACAATGCAAGGGAAATCAATAACAATAGATAAAGCTAAGATCTTTATACTTTTCCCAAAATATCAACAAAAGTCAACTCGGAGCTTGCTTGGTAAAAAACCGGGTCCAAAGGTAGATTCCGACTACCCATGACCCTGCGGGTTCATATATGTGATTTGTTTCAAAATTTGAGTCCTAATCAGCTCTCAAAACTCAATTTTTTATTTTTCAAAAACTTGACAAAGTTTCACAAAATTTTAATTCACATGATTTTGATGTTAAAATCTAAGATATATTGATAGAATATGATTAGAAATAGATCAGAATCACTTACCTAAAGTTTGTAGGTGAAAATACCCTCTCCAAATCGCCTCCTACCGAGTCTAGGGTTAAATAATGAGAGAATGTTTCCAAAAAGCTCATCTCCACACATTTGTACCAGCTGCAAATGTCGTATCTGCGACATGGGGTTCACAATTGTGAATCCTCACAATTGCGGATTAGGGCTCGCATTTGCAAACCCTGACAACCTCATAATTCATTGCAATTGCGATGGAGGCTTCACAATTGCGAACTGGAGGGCATCGAAAAAGCAAAACAATTTTCGCAAAGGTAAACTTAGGCAAAATCTTACAATCTTCCCAATCGCGAAGGGGAAGTCGCAATTGCGAAATTTGAGCCCCCACTGTCACCTTCGCAATTGCGATGCTGGTGCTTGCAATTGTGATACCTGAGCACCAACAACACCAACTATCCAATTTCACTTCAAAAACATTCTGAAACTCATCCGATCCCTCGGGGCCCTAAACCAAACATCCACACAAGTCTAAAAGTATTATACGAATTTTCTCGTGCGATCAAAACACAAAAATAACATCTAAAACTATGAATCGAACACTGAAATGCATGAATTTAAAAGTAAAGTTTAAGAATCTCTGAAGTTACAACTAAACGTCTGAGTTCTCACAAAGAAACTCCAAACGACACTAAATTTTGCAAACAAGTTCTAAATGCCATAACTGACCTATTCCAAGTCCTAAAATCAAATCCCGAGATCGATATCTAAAAGTCAACCTATGGTAAAACTTTTCAACTTCAAATTGCCAAATTTCGGCAAATCAACCTAGGACTTCCAAAATCAATTACGGGCATATGTACAAGTCCTAAATAACGATACAAAGCTATCGAAACCATCAAAACACAGTTCTAGAGTCATTTTTACAAAAGTCAAAGTTTGGTCAATATTTCTAATTCAAACTTCTAAGTCAAGAATCAAAGGGTCCAAATCAACCTGAAAGCTTCCCGGAATGAAACTAATAAACCCCGCAAGTCATAAAATCATAAGCACACATGTGTGAATCATAAAAAGGGTAACGGAAAGCCGTTACACAGAACGACCGATTGGGTCGTTACAAGTGATACCTTAAAGTCTCCAATAAGCACAAGCATGCCTCTCTATCGATTCGCCTGATTAGAAAGACATGGATCTGCAGAAAATATGCAGATGCGTAGTAGTGAGTACACCACAATCGGCACCCAGTAAGTATCATGGCTAACCTCGATGAAGTAGTGATGAGGTTCAAGTCATGTGATACTTACTATTTATATAACATGTCTAATATATCAAAAGAGAACTGACAACAGAATATATAATGCAAACAATATCATCAACCTCTTCAGAACATGTGATAGCAACTCAAAAAGTAAAAGTTCAGCTCAACAACAAGTCATCAAATAGAAACACAAACATATGTCACCTCGTGCCCACAATCTTTCATAATAAGAATAGCGACATGTATTCCTCCACCCTGACAATAACAATATCCCGCCTTGTCGCCCCCACCTGACCAAATAACAATATCCCCCATCAATCACAATTGCACGGCAGAAACATCGTGCCAACACCCAAAAATCTGCCCAACACATCCATGCGTGTCATAATATCACAAAGCAATAATACCAAAGTTTCATCATGATAAAAGCTCATAACATAACAATCAAGTGCATAAGGACATGACCGTAACATAATGATCATGTTGTCACAAAGTGGTTTTAGCATGTTTCATATAAAGTACATTATAAAATTAAGGCATATCAATAACCTACGGTCTAATTCGGTAATAAGCCACACATAGCACCCATGTAGACACTCATCACCTCATGTACATGTCATTTTTACATAAAATGAATAAGCAATTAAGGTCAAATCCTAAGGGGTATTCCTGCACACAGAGTTAGGAAAGATACTTACATCAAACAGGCTAAATCAATACTCTAAAAAGCCATTGTCTCTCGAATCGGCCTATGAACAGGTCAAATCTACCCAAAAAATAACTCAATAATATCAAATAGGACTACAGAAATCGATTACAATTAATAAAGCTCCAATCTTTATAAAAAATTAAAAGGTCAACATCGGCCCGCCTCCAAGAACCTGAAAAAAGTCATAAATTCCGAACACCAATTCGAATATGAGTCCAACCATACAAGTTTCATCCAAATCTAACTCCAAATCTTGGTTCACAACTTTATTTTTATTTTAGAAAAGTTTTTCCAAAATTCCTAATTTTTCACTTAGATCCATCAATCAAATGTTAAAATCAAGGATAGAATCATGAACAATAACCAAATCCGAGTAAAAAAGACTTACTCCAATTCAAATAGAGAAAAGCCTCTAAAAAATCAACCAAATCTGATAAATAACTCAAACCCTCGAAAGAGAGTACTTAAGTTTGTCTAGTGGTTCTCCTTCGTGATTGTGGGACCTATTTAACGATCATGAATAAAAAATCAACAGCTGCCTTAGAAGACCATACGCAAACGTGACAATTAGTGCCCCTATTTCGCTTCACCACCTCCTAAGCCTATGCGAATGCGAAGGCTAAGCCACCCGACGTCCCCAACCTAACATAGAACGTGAAACTTCAAATCTCCACAGTCAGTGATCATGACATCCCCAATGTAAACATGAAGAACAAAGAGGTTCCATCCACAAAACACACTCCGTGATCGCGATACCACATCCGCGATCGCGACGAACACTAGAACACCGGGAAACCACCTGTTCCAAAATAAGAAAATGATCTGAAATCCATTTGAAACTGTCACGACCCGAAATCCCACCTTCGGGCCATGACTGCGTCTAACGGTGAACCCGCCAGACAAGCCAACGTTTTAACTAAATATAACTCATTAACGACTGAAACGAGCAAATTAACTAGGGCATCGATGGCCCCCAATATGAAATTTAGCAAATAACCCAAAATATAACATAGCATATTCGAAATACAACCCATGTACAAAATCCCAAAACTGGTGTCACACACTCACGGACTATCTAAGAGATTACTACAAACAAAAGGTC